>KE506531.1:49735-62877 GCA_000441515.1 Elaeis oleifera | reverse complement strand
GTCGGAGGTAGTCGGTTGCCGGGGAAGTCCAGCTGCTGGAGCCCGTCCGTTGTAGAAGTTCGCCTGGAACTTACCCACTACAGGGATTCGGTCGGAGCCTGGCCTTCGTAGGAGTTCGGATGGAGGCAGCTTATTGATGAAGTCCAGTCGAGGTCTGCCTGCCATCGGAGTCCTGAAGTGGGAATTCGGGGTAGAAACCCGGCTCCCGTAGGGGTCCGATGGAGATTTACCAGCAATTGGAGTTCGGCCCCCGTAGGAGTCCTGGTGAGCGGACCGTCTCCCGTAAGAGATTTGGTGTTGGGGAAGTTCGGCCACTGTCGAAGTTCTGGAAGAAGTTCGGATTGGAGTCGATCGTAGCTGGAAAGGATCTGAAAGAGGTCCAGAGATGGTCGATCACTGTAGAAGGTCGGCTGGTAGTGGAGTCCAGAGGGCACTTGGAGCAGCCTGATAGACGACTGAAAAAGCTCTTCTTGGAGAAACCCGGAGGGGAGGTAGGAGTTCGGCCATCAGAGAGGTTCGGTCGTTACTTGCAGAGGACACCGTGGAAGCTCATCTATCAACGAGGCTTGGAAGCATTGTGGAAGCTCGGCCGTCGAAGAAGTCCTGAAATGTACCGTCCAGGGTCGGAAGCCGGAAGGCTCCCGGGGAAGGCAATACCGTCGCGGACTTCGGCTGGGGGTATTTTATACCCAACACTACTGTTCATTATTTAATTACTGAAAAGGAAGAAAAAGTTAGTTGCATCTTCATCTGCATACCCGTCTCGCATCATGAAATCTATCCGATAAATTATAGTAATCTTTTCAGATATTATTCTTGTAATGTTTTAATATATCAAACTTTTCAAGCATGCAGCAGGCTTGTGTTTTTGTCAATTAAGGATAAAAACTACTCTATTCCTGGTTAGGACATCTGTCATTTCATTTGCTAGACAAGGAGTTTGATCTCAAGATTTATACAATAGCAATATGTCAAACATCCTTGGCACAGTAAACTTTTCACAAGTTTCCATGCTAGCACATATAATTTGAGAGGTCTTAGTTATTAAAATCTAGTTTTCAAAATCCATTTCACACCTTCTTGACAGTGCTCAAGAGGTTGATGTCTTATTCTTTTTTACCTGAAGATCACATTGCTTCAGTTTCTATGAATGTCAGCCACTTATGTGGGGCCTATGTGGTTATACTTAACAATGTTAAAGAAACTTCACGATAGCAGATAAAATAATAGAATCAAAACATTAGGACTAGCTCAATAAAGATTCTGAAGAAATAATTTTTTAAAAAAATTAATAGAGGATGAAAGCTGCATTTCCTGGGCTTGAGCTTATGCGGATCACTAAGACGCAACCATGCAGGCCATATAGACGCAGTCAGCGGGGCATATGCATATGCAACCATAGAACGTGCATTTGTAGAACAGAGGGAACAATAATGAATTAACAAATTATGTACTTTTTATATAAAGTAGAACCATACAAATGTTTCTTTTGTCCTGAACTCTATTTCTAGATCTATTGCCGCATGATATATTTTTATACTTCGATTTATGTTGCAGAGCCTATATCCTACATATTAACGTAGTAATTTTGGACAGATGGTTCCTAAATGTAGCTGTTGAAGTTGTAAGGATTAAATTACATGAAACAAATCCAAAACAAACAAACCAGAGTTTTTAGAAATTGTAATGCATGCAAAAAAAAAAGGGGGGGACAATATTCGAGTCATTTCTATCTATTAGCCTCATTTGACTAAAATTTATTTGCTTGTCTCTTGTGCGTTGTATCTTAGATAATTGTTATTTAGCCTGACAATATGATGTGCCATTACTCCAGTTTGTTTATCCTTCCGATCTTCTGCCTAAATATTTCCTTAAGCAAAGATGTTTTGTAGTTTCCAGAGAATGCTTGCTATGAGTGGATCACTCTTGCCTTTCTGATCGGTTCACTTTTAGTGCAAGAATTACTATTTTTGTTTCTTGCATCACCAATTAATGCATTGGCTACAAGATCATAATGCCCACATATAGAAGCCCAAGCTGATGCAGAACATGAGGCCATTCTTGCAATTTTCATAACTTTCTTGAAGCTTCTGATTGGTGCAATGTAAATCTATAGAAAAATATATCCTACATATGTATGACAAGGTCTATTGAAACCATACCGGACCAGACTGGTCGTCTACCAGCACAGTTCGAAGCATCAATTTGATATATAAGCATGGTAAGGCGTTCGGAGGGGGAGGGAGAGGGAGAGCGTTGTTTGTCACTTGTTTGGTGACCTAATCGAACAGAGAGCCTGAATGAAGATGATAGAATAAGGGAAGAATGTAGGCATCCTTCCCAGTGTTACACCAGCTCCAACACCGAAGCTCCCTAGTTGGTGCTCCAAAAAGCTAGCACACCACCTGGCTCGCCAGAGAGGAGTGGAAAGCTTTGAAACAGGTAAGAGTTATGCAAGGAGATCTCTATCTGAATAGCTTAACAAATAATGATATTAGATCTCTTGGAAAAAAGTGTGGCCTCTTATTTCACGAGAAAGATGATGCTACGATCAAGAGGCTCAAGCCTCTGGAGATCGCTCGATGTGGTTCAGCGCTAGAGTCTAATGGGATCTGACAAGAATATGAACTCAACCACTTTGGATGACAAGGTTGTTTGGCAAACTGGCAGTCAGGAAGTGCTTCCAAACATGGTTGTACGTCTTTTTGGGCTCATGGCTCACCATCTTTGTTGAAAACAGCGTGTTCTCTACGGGCACGTCCGTTTGGATCACAGATCACAAGCAATGGAACCTCCCTACACTTGCCTTATGCCCCATCGAGTGCACTCCCACCAACCCAAAGACTTTGTTGAACGCTTCTAAGAGTGTACCTCAGAGCTCGAAGTTCAAGTGAGCCAGGCAGTGGTACTACTTCCCACATATCAGCGATGGCCATGGGACATCTTCAACAATGTTATAGGCTTATCTTTTGCCATTGTTATGCACTGGTTCTTCCTTAAAAAATCATGACGTTGCTATGTTGGAATGTAAGAGGGTTAGGAAAAGGCCCCTAAAAGATGAATGGTAAGGGATTGTAAAGCAGGCAAGGTGTAACATTGTTTGCTTTCGGGAGACGAAATGGGAACAAGTTAGTCCCCGGTTAATCGCCTCATCATGTGGGGCGAGGATGGATGCGTGGGAACCGGTGAATGCCACAGGCTCATCAGGGGGGATCATTACAGCATGGTGCTCAGCAGAAGTGCAAGGGCAGCTCCTCAACAAAGGAAAATATTCACTAAGTACTATCCACTCCTCCTCAACCACCCAAAACACAGCTAAGTGGCTGCTTACAAATGTGTATGGCCCGGTGGATCCTCAACTTAAGGAAGAATTTCTGGATGAACTTAGGAACATCAGGGCATCTTGGAGTGGTCCGTGGATACTCATTGGGGATTTCAACCAAACTAGATATATGTCTGAAAGGATGGGTGCTGCTAGCAGTAGAGCTTCCTCTAGAATATTCAACTCTTTCATTGAATCTACTTTTTGGCGGAATTGCAGCTGACTCGCAGGACGTTTACATGGTCAAACCATAGAGATAAGCCATCCCTGGCCAAACTGGATCGGTGTCTTGCATCACTAGATTGGGTTTCAGCTTTTCCTTATGCAGTGCTTTCACCCACGACTAAAGTAACGTCTGACCATTGTCCAATCCTCCTTGAAATCCAAAACCAAGTCACTGTAGAAGACCGTTCCGATTCGAGAATTTTGGTATACGGTCCCGAGTTTGATGATTTAGTTCGATAATGGTGGGCTAGTGCTCCGGTTGCCGTTGATCCTACTACAAACATTATCTTGAAGCTTCGATTCCTCAGATCCAAAGTGAAAGTATGGAATAGAAATTGAAATAGGAACATGACGAGGAAAAAAAATGAAACAAAGGAGAGGATAGCATGGCTAGATGAACAAGAAGAAGCTAGAAACCTCACAACTTATGAACAAGCGGAAAGAACCTAGTTTAAAGACATGCTAGACACTATACTTAGCCAAGAAGAAATCTTATGAAGACAGCGTTCGAGGGCACAATGGTTGAAGCATGATGATCGAAATACCAGATGCTTTCACATACAGGCAAGCGCACGAAGAAGGAAAAATCACATTAATCAAGTTGAACAGCATGGAATGTCAACGGATGATCCAGCGGAAATCAAGACAGCATTCTCTAATTACTTCTCAGTGTTGTTTGGTAATCCAAGCTCTCAAGCAAAGATTGAGTTGGACTGGGAAAATTTATATTGTGAGGACCCAGTGGATTTATCAGATTTGGAAGGTCCCTTCTCAGGGGATGAGATCAAAATAGCAGTGATGAGTTTGGCAAAAGATAAGGCACCAGGGCCTGATGGCTTCCTTGGTTCCTTCTATCAACACTATTGGTCAGTGATTAAAGATGACATCTATAAACTTTTTGTGGCAATCCATGATGGTTCTACCAGTTTATCTCGGCTCAACTAATCATTTATCACACTAATACCGAAGAAGGAAGAGAGCATAAAGACTAGTGATTATAGGCCTATTAGTCTCATTAATGGCGTCATCAAAATCTTCTCAAAGGCTCTATATCTCCGACTAAGTCGGCACATGAAAATTCTAATCTCTCAATCCCAATCCGTATTTACCAAAGGCAGGCAACTCTTTGCTAGCTTTATCACAGCAGCTGAAACCATTGCCCACTGTAGACAACTTAAGCATGAAGGAGTTATCATCAAACTTGATTTGAGAAGGCGTGTGATAATATTAGTTGGAATTTTTTGCTGCCACTTCTGAAGGCTCGGGGATTTGGATTGAACTGGTGCAGCTGGATACAGAAAATACTTTATGATAGCAAGATCGCCCCTATCATCAATGGAGAGCCGACTAATTGGATTCAAGCAAAGAAAGGGCTCAAACACAGGTCATCCGATATCTCCTCTCCTCTTTATTTTAGTAGTGGATTTTCTTTATAGAATTCTGAATTTAGCAAGGGTGAACAAAATGATAGCTGGCATTGGTCCATTACATACAACCGGAAAATTGTTTGTCTACAATTCGCAGATGACACATTAATCTTTAGTGGCACAGACAAGTCGTATCATGAATCTCAAATTCATAGTGTACTCCTTTGAGATCCTAACAAGATTGAAAATCAACTTTGAGAAGAGCTCCATCTATGATGTAGGTGTAAGTGAAAGGCATAGCCATGAGATAGTAAAGCTCTTAGGATGCTCAAAAACAAACCTGCCATTCAAATATCTTGGAATCCCCCTGCACTTTCAAAAACTACGAGCATCAACTGGCGATTTCTTGAAGAGAAAATTAAGAGAAAACTTTCATCATGGAAAGGAAACTTTTAACTATGGCCGGTTGACTAACCTTGATAAATGCTATTTTGAGCTCAATGCCGGTGTACTGGATGTCCGTAATGCAATTGCCAACAGCTGTGATTGGAAAATTGATTGTATTAGGCAGAACATTCTTTGGAAAGGAAACCAACAATGTTGTGGCGGGCACTGTCTTGTAAGCTAGGAGCATACATATAGACCTAAGCATTTAGGTGGTTTAGGGATCATTAACTCACAGCTCTTCAACAAATGCCTGCTATCAAAATGGTGGTGGAGATTTTTCAAGATCCTAACCGACCTTGGAGGAAGCTAATATACAAACTTCATTTTGCCGACACACCACCCAGTTAACAAAGCAACAAGTCTCTGAAATTTGCTTCACCGTATTGGAGAAGTGTCATGAAAAAGCGAAACTGGTTTCCTAAGCATCCATTTTAACCTCGGCAAGGGTAATCAGGTGGCGTTTTGGCATGATGTATGGGTCGGGGACCAACCTCTTAAAGAAAGGTTCCCTCTGGCATTCCTCTTCTCCAAGCATCCAATGCTCTCAGTAGCAAGTTATCTTGAAGAGGTACCAACCGATATAATGAGCAATCACTTTCTCAACTCAAGAATCTATATAGAACTTTCTGAGTTGCAAAACATCATGGACTCAATATCTCTATCCTCGGAGGAGGACTCAGTTCTATGGAAATGGAGTAATAAAACATATTCTCGATACAACTCTACTCCAAGTTTCTTAGCAACGGTGGGATATGCTCAGCATTTGGAGTCATAAACTAGAAGCTTGCAATCCTAGAAAGGTAAAATTTTAATTGGTTTGCTTTTAATAATAAATTAGTCACAGCGGAGAACTTAAAGAAGCGGATGTGGAATGCACCTCAATATTGCCCTCTTTGTGGTGAAGAAGATGAAACAGTTGACCACATCTTCATAATATGCAAGTATACAACGATGGTGTGGCAACAGATCTTGTGTAGGGTCCGATCAGCCACGATGCTGATATCAGTTGAAAATTACTGGAATGTGTGGAGGAATAGGTTCCAAGATAAATGGGAAAGAATGGCATGGGACTCTTTGTTCTCAACCTACTGTTGGAGCATGTGACTTGAACAGAATAATAGGATCTTCAGGCAGGTGGCCACCGCACCCTCATCTCTATTTCAAAAAACAAGAGGCCTATACCAAAACTAGATGGAAATCTGCAATGGGAAAGTTAAAGAAGCATCAGCCAAATTTTGCAGCATACTATTCAATGATGCGGACACAAATCAACTGAAACTTAAGCACCAACAAGTGATGAAATAAGGATGCAGGAGAGCAAGAATAACCAGTACCTGAAGTTAGCAAAAAACTTTTCACCCACTCAGCTCCAAATAGGAGAAAGGGTGGCCCTTTGGTTGCGAGTATTGAAAAAACTACGTCATCTGTTAAACACATACACTTTTTGGATCTTTTGTAAATACCATCTTAGCGAACTAATTAGGTTGGGACACCACTTCGGTGTTTCCAATGGCGTCCCACCAGCATAGTCCACATATAATTGTGTCTTACGATGGGATTTCTGCACATAAAACACTCCTTCCCTAGAATAAATTTAGGGTGGGTTCCCCTCCCTTTCAATCCAAAAAAAAAAGTTGTTGCGACTGACCGACCCCCATAAATTGACTGATCTTCAGCACAGACCGACCGACATCTGACTCTGGCCCCACAAATAGATATGATTCTGAAAGCGACTACCGACCGAACATTGACCAAACAAGCCGACACTACTCTCAACCGACTATCAACTCCGACTCTACATCGGCTGGATATGCGATTCCGACTCTTCATCGACCAACTGAGCGAACGGCACCGACCTAATGCCGGCTGACCGACTAATGATTCGACTACTATCGATCGGCAAGCGACCGATGTTCGGACACTACAGACAGCGGACTACTCGACCGTCAGTATTTCAGAGTTCTCAACCGACGATCAACCCCCGACGCATAGTCGGCCGACTCATTCGACATATCATAACTGTCATGGATGGTTATCCCTCAAATATCGTGGCATAATCCGTGAGAATTAATAACCCACCATAAGATTACAGCCCAATGATTCTACGCCATAAAATACGGGACCATATCCGACGGTTACGAAAACTTCATCTATAAAAGGAGATAAGGGAAATAGGGCTGGTAAGCCAACTCTGGACCAAAACTCTGCTACTGCTTACATTCAACTTCTGTTCACCAACTTCTCTCTCTGACTTAGACATCGGAGGGTTTCCGTCGGATACAAATCCGGTTTGCGTGGATGCTATTTTGCGGGTATTCATTCCCGATGACAGGCAATGGGGAGTTGGCCGCAACAAGAGTTATGCAAGGAGAATAACAAGATCTAAAAATGTTGGAGCTGTAGTAGCTACTTCACTTTTCATAGCCAAAGAAATCAAAGAATCAAAATATAACGATTGATGAGATTTTGTCACAGCCAAGCGAGGAAGGATATGTTGAGATGGATGACTCAGACTCCTCTAGTTTTGTTGCTAAAGGAGCAGATTTCCTAGCAGTGCCAAATGACGATTGATCATTAAGATAGTCCATCTATTTGTCATTTGACTTTTTGGTCTAGACTTTAGTAGAGTTCATTATCTGTTGAAATGATGTTTTGTTTGGTGCATTATATCATATGAATACAATTTTGGAGTCTTTCTTCTATGATTGATGTTATGCAATTGTAGACATCTTATCTCATGAGTGATATTACTTCGGTAGATAATGATATTGTTGTTAGATCGTGGACTTGTACAATGTATGATGTTAATATGATATTGCGATGTTAGGTATTAGGTTCATTATGTTTGGTAGCTTTGTCCTAGATATTCTTTTCTCTTTTCTTTTTTTCCGGCATGAAGCTGATGTAAAGTATTAATTTTTGATACTTACAAGAGAGAAGATGGATATGTTTTAACATCCTGCTTTGGGTTCATAGCACCCATTATCCGCTATCTGCTATGAAAACCCTCTGACTGCTATGTGCCCACTACCCACCTTTTTAATACATTTTGAGGGACTAAAGAAACTCTTTCATAGCATTCTTACCACAGGAACAGAAAAGAATACTAGTTTCTGTTGGTCTCAGCCAGTTTCAGCTGAGACCAGCAGAAACTGATCAAAACTAGCTGAGATTGCTGAAACCACCAAAACTAACCAAAATTGACTGAAACTGAAAGTTTGGTCATGTAGGATCGTCTTGGCTGAAACCAATCTGTTCAGGGGGAACTTAAAACCTTGCTTGGAATGAGGTACTTGAGCGATGAGAGAGATAAGAAGCTTCTTTTTTTTTTGGTTACAAAGATAAGAAGCTCCTTCAAGGTATGCAGCTTTCATTTCCTTGCTATGAAGGACACAGACAGCTAACAAGTGGATGATGTCTTTGATGGAATCCTGGAACTTTGCAACGGGCTGCCGAAGTGTATGTATGCAGGCTAGTTACCTCCGACAACTAGATTAATTGTTTCACTGGGGATTTTCCTTTGAGAATATCCAAAAGATCATCAGGCCTAGCACTCCTGAGTGGCTTAAGAGCCATGAAGAACAACAAATTCTTGCCTGGTACCACTCTCTCCGTATCCGTTTTCTGGGTACAGTTTCCATGTCTTAGAACCAAGATTAATGAACATCCAATGAGATTGGAGACAATTAACAGATAGATCGGGTCGCATCATTGATTCTCTGAACCCAAGTCTTTGTTGCGATTGGACCTTGATCGGCCCTTGACGGCAAGGTACCTGATGCAATGAAGACAGCATTTTAGGATAAAGAACTGTGATCCCTTCATATCGTTGTGGTTTTTTCCTGTTCTTTGAAAGGTAATATCATGGTGAGTTGATATCACTGCACTAAATGAGGATCACAAAGTATTCCAAAGATTATTCTAGATTTTCTTTCTCGAATCTTTCATCAGTTTTGGTCGTGCTTGTTGCCTCTGCAGATTATAGAGCCTTGTGAGAAGCGTCTAGCAAAAGATAAGGCTGAAGGCATAGACGGAGTTCAAGAGTTGGTGGATATGGTGATTGAGGTTTCGCCTTCAAATCCTCAAGGGATACATTATGAACAAGAAATGCACAATGAGATGAAGGTGGAGAATGAAGAATTCCGATAAAACTTGGAACACTTGCAGCTATGCTGCCAAAGGCCATCTCCCTATTATATCCTGAGGATTAACTCTCATATATAATTTCGGGAAAGGGATTGCTTTCGGATCAGGGTGGAAAGGATGTAAATTCTGCATAAAGAACATCAAGTTTCTGATTTTCAAGAATTATAGGTGTTTTTTAACCAAAGAAATTATGCATTGAATTGCTGACAGATAATTTTAAATATTTAGTGAATGAGTAGTGCATATTTTGGATATTGACTCTTGTGATTGACTCGGTTAGCAGTGGTTCATCTTCTTGAGATCGTTTGGGACTCGCCATTAGGGGTAGCAATCTAGTTGGGTCGGACTAGATACGGGTCTACTTAGATGCACGGTAAATCAAAAATCTATCGATCCATATTCAATTTATTTATTAAATAAGTCAAATATTTAAATCTAAATATAATTATTTTATTAAATAGATAATCTAATCTTATCTATAATGGGTTGAATCAAATTAGACAGATTAAATGGTTAAGCATTTCCACCTCGGCTCGCAATTCCTTTTCTTTACTAGCATGATGCGCTGAAACCAAGGGGGTTTTGTTGTCTCATTCCCATTCTCAAACTTTTACTTCTCAGGACCTGGAAAATTGGAATAATTTGTTTAAACTATTTCCATGACATAGATGATCTACATGGGATTTCTACATATGTATGATTCTAAAAAATATAAATCCAATTTTTCATGTTACCTGATTAAACTCATGACGCCAAATGTGGACTCATATGTTTTGCACTAGAGGCCATATGACTATTGGCCGCATTTGGCCATAGAATAAGAGGGAGTAAATATCATTTAACTCTTGTTTCATTCTTTTCGACTAAAAACTCATTGGAATACTTGGTTTAGATCATCTTTCAGAAGAGCGAAACAAGAATTTTTGAAAATTTGGTTCATAAGCTTTTGCCTTCCAAACCCATTTACCCCATTTAATCCAAGAATAACTTACTCTACCATGTAGGGTGCAATAATTTATTTTGGAATGAAAAGAAGTTAACCTAGTTACTCCATGTTAACTTATTTCATTTCCAAAACATAGCCAAAAATGTGCTATAGAATATTCTTTGCATGAACTAAGGACAACACGTACCTTCAAAATGGGACTCTTCAAGATCCCATCTTGTACTGTCTTTTGTTCGAGTTTTGGATCCGGATCAATTGATAAGGTGCGCCAAACTGAGAGGCAACAAATATGTAGCAACAATAAATCCCCCATGTGAGGCTAAAACTGACTGGGATGCGGATCCGAGATTGGTGTATTCCTATTGTATCTTTTTTTATTAGTAAATATGAATTCGAAAATGGATGCTAAACATATAATAAAATTAGTATGCATATTTATTCTAGACCATTATGGATACAAGTTGGATATACATTACATCCATATTTGCTCTAACTGGACGTGGATATCATAAGAATGAAATCTGTGTTGATGCATCTACTCAAATGATAGCATATAATGATCAGTTGAGACATTAAAACTAATAAATGGAATTTCTCATCTAAATCACATAATGAATTCACTATATAATCATAAATACTCCAAAAACATGCATCAAATCAATGGATTTATCGTGGGTTTACTTAAAGATGATTTGAAGTTGTCCTATGTTTTGATCGCTTTACTCCAAGAAGCATTTTAATTGATTTGTAGAAAATCATTTGAAGTCGCTTCCATAAAATAATCAGTAGATTCAAGTAACTAAATTTAGAAATAAAGAGAAAATAAATGCGGCTATAGCATAACAGGAATTCAGTGGGGAAGGTGAAATATTGGAGCACCTTAACTTCCGTTAAAACATCAAAAAGAAACAAAGAGACTAGGCGAAGGAGTATGACTAAAGCTATATGAATATGAATATTCAAGAGAATACAAAGATAACGAAGAAAGGAGAGACTAAGGTAACTTCTTGAGACGTATAACTTGCAATGCACCTTTTCGAGTCCTCCGCACCCTCTAGGACTACTAATTAAAAAACTTAATATTGGCCCCCTGAAGACAGGTCTAGCCTTAGTTTCTCTTACTTTGTTCTTGAAAGGCTCAAAGCTCCTTCAATAGTTTTCTTGTAGGATTCTAGGATGGATTTTGGTCCAAGGGCCTTGGGGTTTATGTAGGGATCTAAGGAGAGGGCTGGAGTTTATGTATCCAATGTGGGGCTAAAATAATAGTGAAAATCATGTGAAGATTAGTAACAACTTAAGAAAGTTCTAACTAGAATGTGCTACGATCTAGTCAAATAGTGATGGTGCTAATGTCGGAAGGCAACCAATGCTAGCTAGTTTGGTGTCAGAATCCAATTGACTTTGAGCAATCTACCGTTATCTCCAGCTAGTTGAGTCAATTGAACATTACTTGTATGTCGCTAGTTGGCTACTAATGATGAAGGGATCCATTGTTAGGTAGAGGTTTGATTGCTTAACCTAAAACCCTTATAAATTAAGGTTTGAATGCATGTGGTGGATGATGCGGCATGACTAGGATCATGATTTTGGTATGTTTAATCTAGAGGTGTCATGAATGATGACACTTTTAGTTTTCTTTAGGATGTTAAAAGTAGGGCATCTACAATGCCAAGCCGTGTTAGTAATGTGTGGCATTACGCCCGTTGAGTAGGTTACTGGTGATGCGAGGAACTTGTGTTGACCTACACTAGTATCATATTTGGCACATGCAACCTATCTACAACCATTAGTTGGAATTAGATTCCAATTAATTGTTTTTCCATTATTAATTAATTGGAACAATCCCTAATTGGAGACCTAATCAATTCTTAAACTTGGGTCAAGCTAAGCTCAATTAGATTAGGTCAAGTCCAATTAAGAAGACTTGGATTATTATCAAGTCCAGTCATAGTTAGACAAGGATTAGCAGGCCGAGGGGTTGTGCACCCCACCCTTCTTTCCTTCACATATGGGAAACTCTTTTGGTTCACATGTAAGGGATGCCTCTCTCTTCTAGGATCCTAATTTGACTAAACACTAAGGAAGCATTAGGTTCATGAGTATTTGGTTCATGAGTAAATTCGGAAACAAAGTGGACTGGAATATGAATTGGAACGGCCATATTCTCTGATGCGTTTTACTTTTAACAAGAATTGGAACCAGAATAGGAAAATCAATGAAATAGAGAGATATTTTTGAAAATAATTAAATAGATGGATATTTTGAAAATTATTTGTTTAAGTAAATTTGGTGGAATTAGATTTGAATACTTGGGGAATGTTGTAATTTGATTTTGAAGGATTGAGGCATTTCCATTTTCCTTTGGAATGAGAATGGAAATTGGACTCCTCAGGACCTGTTCTTTTAAGGATGAAAAATTTACCTAGAAATCCATATTTTTCTGGATAAATATTTCTCAGACAATATTTTGATAGAAAAATAATTTATCCATATTCTTTTAGATATTAAAAAATAGATCGAAAATCTATTATCCATATTCTTTTGCATTTCTAGTTTCTTAAATAAGTTACCAAGATCTATCTATATTTTCTATAATACTCTTTATTATATAAATATTATTATATATAATAATATAACATGATATATAATACTATATTGTTATATTATTATATTATAATATATTAATATA
>KE506529.1:91620-109268 GCA_000441515.1 Elaeis oleifera | reverse complement strand
GTGTATTTAATTAGTAAACCTTAACGAGGTAATCTATGTGATGGATTTGAAAGGTTGAAATATAACGTAGTTGACTATATTAGGGTTGACAGTTAAATCTTAGGTCACCTTAAGTATTTGGATCAAAAAGATGAATGATACAATAACCATACGTCAGTAGATTCTAGAATGTTGCTTTGCAATCTTTCGATCTATCCGGACGTTGAGTCCTATTGCTAGATGGTTACATTACACATATTAGAAGATTTGGTTTGATCTAATGGCTGAAGAGTCCAATTGGATTGTGACTCTGGTGAAGAGTCCCACTGGGACTGAAACTCTAGAGAAGAGTCCCACTGGACTGGAACTCTTCTGTTAATAGAAGATTTATTAATAATTAAATTATTAATTAATTCAATTTGATTGATCAAAGAGCTTTGGATCAAATCTAATTGAATTAGATTCAGTTTGACTTAGATTGAGTTTATTTTGATCAAGCTTAATTGCAAGAAAAATTTGATCCTAATTTGATTAGGACTTGGACTCAACTAATTCTTAATTGGGTTAGAAATTTATTGAGGTGATTGAGCTCCTAATTAAATTGGATTCATTTCTATCATTAGATTCAAATCAGATTTGATTTGGTTTAGAATTAAATTGAAAATGAAGAGTCCAAGTCAACAGTGACTCTATCTCTTCTCCTTGCGCCACCCTGGACCCACCTTCTCTTCTCAATGCCAAAATGGTTTTGGCATGTGAATTTTTG
The DNA here is from genome assembly GCA_000441515.1 of Elaeis oleifera. Taxonomy (NCBI): domain Eukaryota; kingdom Viridiplantae; phylum Streptophyta; class Magnoliopsida; order Arecales; family Arecaceae; genus Elaeis; species Elaeis oleifera. Next base: position 108,523 of record KE506529.1, on the reverse strand, counting down.
ATGTGAAGAGAGAGGGCATAGAGAGGGTGGGCAGCAAGTATGATGAGTCATGGTCTTTATCTCCTGCTTAATTTGAATGCGATCCAAATTAGAGATAAGGAGATAAGAAGGAAAAGATTTTTATGTTTGGAAAGAAGGATGGCGCCAAGAAATTTCTTTCCTTGAATTTTTTGAAGAGTTGTTTGGCATGAGAAATACCAGATCCCTTCCTCATGCCAACACCCAATTTTGGAATTTTGGGATGCCAAAATTGGTTTTGGCATAGAGATTTTGGTGCCCTCATCTTGACCCAAAACCTTAGTCCCTTGTTATTTAAAGGGGACTCCAATAATGGATGCCCCATGTTGTGTTCCTTGTTGATTTTATTTTTTTATTAGAGCTCTCTCCTCTCTCTTCTTCATCCTCTAGATCTTCTTTCTTTTGGAGTGTTCAAGAGATCAAAAAAGAAGAGAAACATCAGCCTTTGAAGATCTTTGCGAGCTAGCACTTTCGAGGAGCCTGATCTGCATCGATCTTCGTGTGGATGATCTGTAGAGGCCGAACTTTCTTTATGCAGCTGCGAGCAATCTAAAAGAACTCTCTCCTATGCAAAATACTTGTGGAGATTAGTAACCCACAATCTGGTAACGAGTTTTGAACTTGTTAGACTAGTTTTGATAGATCTAACGGTTAAATCTAGTCTGCAGCATTGATTAGATTGATGCAGATTTTTATTTCAGATCTTAAGTTCATATTAAATCATATCATAATTTTTGATATGATAGTCTAGATTAGATCTTATGCATGTAAAATAGATTAAAATATTTAATCTAATAAATTCATTGTGAAAATTTTAAAATTGTATGCACAGAACTACCATACTTTCCTTCAATTGGTATCAGAGCCTTATTCCTTATGATATGATTTCATATACTTTTAGATCTGATTATATGTTATTAGATCTGATTATTTATTATTTAGATTAGATCTAAATATATTATTTTAGATCTGATTTTTACATGTTAGATTAGATTATCTGAGTAGCAAAGTACTCGGATTGGATAATCACCAGCCGTCTGATCATAGGAACAAATAGGGTTACATGACCCTCTCATTCCATTCAATGGGTGCTTTTATAGCATATAGGGGTGCCACTGTGAGGTCCCATGAAGAAGAAAGTAAAAGAAAACTTATTTCTAACAAAATTCTAGATTTTGAAATCTTAAGATTTGTTGTATGTGATGCAAATGTCAAATAAAAGTAGTTATATCTAATCTTAATAATCAAAATTATTTGATTTGAATTCATAAAAATTTAGATGTGATCTAAAAATTTATAATTTAATGTAAAAATTTACATGAGAATAGTTTCAAATTTAACCTAAATCCATGTTGATGCTGAAACTTAATTAAAATTAAGTGTAGAATTGGTTAGATTTAGAATTATGATTTAAGATCTAATGACATTGCATAAAATATGGGGCATGGGTTAGCTCAAATCAAATCTTCTTAATTAGGTTAGATCTAAGGTTAGAATCCAAGAGTTAATGAATCATGTAGAGAAATTGATTAAATCTAATCAAATATTGGATTAGATTAAATCAGAATTTTTTAAACTTATACAATAATTGTAGATGGTCAAGTTCATATCTTTGATTAGACCAATGGACCTTGATTGTGGCTTAGTGGTTAAATCCAAATCATTAGGCTGGTCAAATCGAAACTAATTAACCAATTGGTGTCTAAGGTAAGTTTGGTATTTTGATTGGTGATTTTTAATTGAGAGCGGCTTATCTAGCCATTTTGATGGTGTCTAAGGCAAGCTTAGCATATCCTCCCACCGATCTTACTTATCTGATCAATTTGATGGATTATATTTTGATTAGACCGCTAAGTGATTCGAGTTGACCCATTCTATTAAGGTTGATCAGTGTGACTGATCTAGGTGCCAGTTCAACCAACATGATCTTAATCCGATTCAATAACTTGGTGAAGTCAGTGGGAGGATTGTGGTCTACTAGTTGATCTCTTCTCTTCTTTTCTCTTAATTCATAAATTAAATCTTCTAAATTATTAGGTCCTTTAAATGAGATAGTTATAGTGATAATTAAATCATAGCCTCTTATTAAGTTGGATGATAATGGGTCCATTAGTATGATAATCATTGGAGGCCCAAAGGCCTGATGCTCATCCGCTATTGAAATTATCATGCATAATATGATGACTTAATCGAGTCTCTTTAGCAAGTAGTCAGGTTAGCTGGCCAAAGTCGGGCCTGATCATTTGGTAGTTAGATTTTTCAAGTATGATTATGTTAATGGTTGGACCTAACCAGGGGCTTGCAGAGAAGATCAAAGTCAACTGAAAAGTTATCTGGGGTTAAATCAATTACTAAAAATTATTTAGTAAAATAATTGGTTAAAGAACCTATCCATGGATGCACATGGGTGAGCCGACCAAAGTCGGGCTCGTGTGCCATCTTTGTGGATTCTAGTACCCACTAAGGAATTAAAGTAATTCCTAGAATTGGAGGTAAAGGCTATCAATTCGTATAAAATAGTGAAAGAATCTTTAGACTAAAATTCATATTTTAGACTTAATTAATTTATATACTAGTTAGGTTTTGATTTTTTTTGTGCAGATATGACCTCAAACTTGTCACTCTGATCACTGTTGGACAGTGAGAAGTTGATGGGACCCAATCTCGATAACTGGTATCGAAACTAAAAATTATCTTGAAGCACGAGCAGATCTTGTATATCATTACAGATTCGATACCTGAGGAGCCTGCTTTCAATGCCCATGGCACAGTTCGAGATACTTATTTGAAGTGGCTCAATGATCTCACCACAGTTTGTTGTATAATGTGAGCTTTCATGAACGATGAGTTCAGTCGAAAGTTTGAAAAAGCTCAGCCAAAAGATATGCTCAAAGTGTTGAGAGAGTCTTTTGGTACTTTCGATGATGTTGAGCAGCACAAGACTAGTTATGTCGTTTTCAATACTCAGATGAGGGAGGGAGCATCAAGCATCGATCATCGATCATGTATTGTACATGATCGAACAGATCGAGCATCCGAGCAAGCTCGATTTTCTCTTGCACGAATAGCTGGGGAAGGATACGATCCTGAACTCTCTATCCAAATCTTACCTACCATTTCTTAGTCATTTTCGAATAACAAAGCCTGTAGTCAACTACTACGATCTGTTGGGATTGCTACAAACTTTTGAGAAGGATCACCGGCTCCACAAGGAGATGATGAATATAGTGGGAGGATCTTATTTGGGTGGACATCATCCCTTTAAGAAAGAGAAGAAAAAGAAGAATAAGAAGGTGCATAGTGCTGAGAGTCAGATCGAGAAACCTAAGTTCAAGACCGACCAAAGTCAGACAAAGTGCTTCTATTGTAAGAAGTAGGGTCACTGGAAGAGGAACTGTCCTTAATACATAGCTTTTCTTAACCCGAATAGATCGAAGAAGAAGAAGAAGCAATTGGTTACTGGACAAGGTAATTATATAATAATACTTTGTAACTTCTCACTCTTTGATACAATGACCTGGGTATTGGATACCGATAGCCCTATTAACATTTGTAATTTGTTGCAGGGACTTTAGATCAGTAGGAGATTTGGAGATGATGAGAGATTCCTGAACGTTGGAGATAGAAGATCAGTTTTAGTTCTAGCTTTAGGAATTATCCAGCTTGTATTCAATTTTATTTTATTATTCTTAATAAATGTCATTACTGTCTCAATTTTCTATTGAATGCCATTTCTGTAGGTCTTTTGACCAAAGTGAATTATAAAATTTCAATAAAAAAAGTTTTGTGATATCATTTTGAATAATGTTACTATTATGCATGGACAGTTAAACAATGCTATCTATATTGTATCACGGCCTAATATAATGTACATGTCTAATAAATGCTCTAGAATAGTCGATGTTACGGATGCCTATCTTTGGCATTGTAAGGTCATATCAACAAGAACAAGATAAACAGGTTAGCTTAAGAAAGAATTCTTGATGATAATGATTATGAATTATTGCCAATCTATGAGTTTTGTCTACTTGAAAAATGATCAAGTCATCTTTACTGAAAAGATAAACGAGCCAGTAATATTCTGGATCTTATACATATTGATGTATGTGGACCCATGAGCACTAGTGCCAAAGGAGGGTACCACTATTTCATTACATTCATAGATGATCTATCTAGGTATGGGTACGTCTACTTGATGAAACATAAGTCCGAATCATCTGAAATATTCAAACGATTTCGTAATGAGGTAAAAAATAAACTGAAAAGAATATTAAAACTCTTCGATCAGATCGAGGAGGTGAATATCTTTCTGGTGAATTTCTGACATATCTTGAGGAGAATGAGATTCTCTCTTAATGGACACCTCCTGAAACGTCATAATATAATGATGTGTCGAAAAGGAGAAATCGAATCCTGTTGGATATGGTTCGGTCCATGATGGACTTTTCTAGTATGCTAATATCCTTCTGAGGATATGCACTCAAGTCGACTTGTTATGTGCTTAATAGGGTTCCTAGTAAATCTGTAAGTAAAACACCATATGAGATATGGACCGAATGTAAGCCAGTGCTCTTTCACCTTAGGGTTTGGGGGTGTCCGGCTTACATCAAACATTTGAAAATAGACAAACTTGAAGCTAGGTCTAATAAATATATTTTTATAGAGTATCTCAAAGAAACTAAGGGATATTACTTTTACCTTACTGATGAATAAAAATATTTGTCAGCCTTAGGGGAGTCTTTTGAAAAGAAATTTCTTGAAGAAGGAATTAATGCCTCTAAGGTTGAACTTGAGAAAGTTCGACAGGTAGAACTGACACAATCTAGTGAGTCCATAGAATCGAATTTGATGATGTCAAATCCGAAACCTATTATAGAGGTACCATTAAGGAGATCCGATAGAGTATCGCGTCAACCGGATAGATACTATGATTTTTTGGTCCGAGATGAGGATCCTATTGAACTCGATGAGAATAATGAGGATTCGATCACCTATATGGATGCAATACAGAGGTCCAACTCTGATAAATGGTTTGAAATCATGAAATCCGAAATGAAGTCCATGAAGTTCAATGATGTATGGACATTAGTTGACCCACCTGAAGGAGTTAAACCTATAGGGTGTAAGTGGGTCTTCAAAAGGAAAGGGGCGTAGATGGGAAGGTGGAGACTTATAAAGCCTGTTTGGTTGACAAAAGATATCATCATTATTATGGTATTGACTAGGACGAGATATTTTCTCTTGTGGCAATGCTCAAATCCATTCAGATTATGCTTGCGATAGCGGCACACATGGACTATGAAATCTAGCAAATAGATGTGAAAACAGCTTTTCTAAATGGAGAGCTGGAAGAAGAGGTGTATATGATATAGTCTGAAGATTTCACATCCACAGATGAGTTCAAAGTATGTAAGCTTCAGAGATCCATCTATGGATTGAAGCAGGCATTCAGAGGTTGGAACATACATTTTGATAAAGTTATCAAAATGTATGGCTTTATTAGGAATGAAGAAGAACCCTACATTTACAAATAGATAAATAACTTTGTGGTTGTATTTCTCATTTTGTATATGGATGACATTCTATTAATCGAGATGACATCCCTGCATTATAAGGAATAAAAGTCTAGTTGTCATCTCAGTTCTCTATGAAAGACTTGGGAGAAGCATCCTATATCCTTAAGATAAAGATCTATAGAGATAGATCGAAAAGATTGCTTAGATTATCTCAGTCCACATATATAAATACCATGTTGAAGCAGTTCAGTATAGAGAATTTCAAGAAAGGCTATCTCCCGATAGGCCATGAAATTTATCTTTCGAAGAGGGATTATCCGACAACTCCTTAAGAGAGAGAGCATATGAGTAGAGTTTCATATCTTCGGCAGTAGATTCTATAATGTACACCATGATACGTACAAGATCAGATGTGGCATACTCACTAGGGGTAGTGAGTAGATACCAGTTTGATCCAGAAGAGAACCACTAGAAGGTCGTAAAGACCATCCTTAAGTATTTAAGAAATACTAAGGATCAGTGGCTTGTTTATGGTGAAACTGACTTGAAACTAGTGGGGTTCACCGACTCTAACTTTTAGTCAGACCATAATGATAGCAAGAGTGTGTCGAGATACATTTTTACTCTGAACGATGGAGCAATCTGTTAGAAAAATTCCAAGCAGCACACCGTGGCTGGCTCTATTTGCGAGTTGGAGTATATCACGGCATCCAATGCTGCGAAAGAAGCTACATGGATGCAAAAGTTCATTAACGAGCTTAGAGTGGCACCCTCCGTCGATAGCCCTATCCTATTATACTGTGATAACACTGGAGCCATTGCTCAAGCCAAGGAGCCGAAGTCCCATCAGCGCACCAAGCATATTCTACGCTGCTACCATCTTATCCAGGAGATCGTGGATCGAGATGACGTCGACCTTCAAAAATCGATGGAAAGGAGAACCTAGCCGATTCATTTATTAAAGCTCTCAAAATCAAGGAGTTGACGATCACAAGTCGAAGATGGGTATACGATACTGTACCGATTGGCTTTAGTCCAAGTGAAAGTTGTTGAAAATTATGTCCCAAAGTCAATTATCAGTCTATTGATGATTGTGCTCATATTTATAAATATATATAATTTTATTAATAAAATTATTAACTTTTCATCATATTTGTCCATCTTATTTGAACTTCTGTGTTGTGATGATATTTTAGGATTATATTTAATTGACAAAGAAGGATTTATCGTTTAGTCCTTAAAACGTGTTCACGATCGAATGAAATGCTATTAATAGGATGATAGCAATATCAAGTATAGGTCGTTGTATGCCATATGGATTGGTTGTCCTCTTAACTAAGGAGTGTGGAGACACTGATATGGCATGCAGGTGGAATGTAGGAGTACATTCGCATCGAACATGACTATTTACCGAGCACTTTACTGTCAAGAGTAATTCGTGAAGGGTATAGGTATAAGTATCCTCCAATCTGAGATCATCATGGTGACTTGTAAGCAACTCACTGTACTTTAGTTTCGGATCATCTGAATTTTAATTCAGTGATGGAAGGTTACTGGATGCACTCAAGTACTTATCAAGTTGGTGTGTGGTCAAAATGAAATTGACCCTCTAAATAAGTAGGAGAAATACATCAGTGTATTTAATTAGTAAAATCTTAGCTATGATAATTCATATGATGGATTTGAAAGGTTGAAATACAATGTGGTTGACTATATTAGGGTTGACAGTCAAACTCTATGTCACTTTGAGCATTTAGATCAAAGGGATGAATTATACAGTAACCATACACCAGTAGGTTCTAGAATATTGCTTTGCAATCTTTCAGTCTATCCGGACATCAGGTCCCATTGCTAGATGGTTACATTGATTAGTATAAAAAATATTTTTATGCTACCGGCTTAGATTCAAATCTATGGGGTCACACACATTAAAAGATTCAGTCTGATCTAATGGCTGAAGAGTCCAATTGGATTATGACTCTGGTGAAGAGTTCCACTGGGACTGGGACTCTGGAGGAGAGTCCTACTGGACTAGGACTCTACTGTTAATAAAAATTTATTCATAATTAGATTGTTAATTGACTCAATTTGATTGAGTAAAGAGCTTTGAATCAAGTCTAATTGAATTAGATTCAGTTTGACTTAGATTAGATTTGATTTGATCAAGCTTAATTGTAAGAAAATTTGATCTTGATTTGATCAAGACTTGAGCTCCGCTAATTTCTAATTGGGTTAGAATTTATTGAGATGATTGAGCTCCTAATTAGATTGGATTCATTTCTATCATTGGGTTCAAATTAGATTTGATTTAGTTTAGAATTAAATTGAAAATGAAGAGTCCAAGTCAACAGGGACTCTATCTCTTCTCTTTGCGCCACCTTGAACCCACCTTCTCTTCTCAACGCCAAAATGGTTTTGGCATGTGAATTTTTGGTGTAAAGAGAGAGGGTATAGAGAGGGTGGGTGGCAAGCATGATGAGTCGTGGCCCTTATCTTCTGCCTAATTTGAATGCAATCCAAATTAGAGATAAGGAGATAAGAAGGAAAGATATTTTTATGTTTGAAAAGAAGGGTGGCACCAAGGGATTTTTTTCTTGAATTCTTTGAATAGTTTTTTGGCATGAGAAATACCAGATCCCTTCCTTATGCCAACACCTAATTCTAAAATTTTGGGATGCCAAACTAATTTTGGCGCCCTCCTCTTGACCAAACCCTAGTCCCTTATTATTTAAAGGGGGCTCCAATAATGAACGCCCTATGTTGTGTTCCTTGCTGATTTTATTCTTCTACCAGAGCTCTCTCCTCTCTATTTTTTTTTTTTAGTATCTTCTTCTTCTTTGGAGCATCCAAGAGATCAAAAGAAGAAGAGACACATCAGCCTTTGAAGATTCTTGCAAGCTAGCACTCCTGAGGAGCCTGATCTGCACCGATCTTCGTGTGGACGATCTGTAGAGGCCAAACTTTCTTCGTGCGGCTGTGAGCAACCCAAAGAAACTTTCTCCTACGCAAGATACTTGTGAAAATCAGCAACCCACAATCTAGTAATGAGTTTTGATCTTGTTAGACTAGTTTTGATAGATCTAACGGTTAGATCTAGTTTGCAACATCGATTAGATTGATACAGATTTTTATTTTCAGATCTTAAGTTTATGTTAAATCATATCATAGTTTTTAGCATGGTAGTCTAGATTAGATCTTATGTATATAAAATAAATTAAAATATTTAATCTAATAAATTCACTGTAAAAATTTTAAAATTGCATGCATAGAACTGTCCTACTTTTTCTTCAATATAATTACTGTCTATTTGTATAAGAGTGGACTTATGCCCAACTATAAGCATTGGTATCTACATGGAGAGATAGGAGAGAAAGTTGTAAGGATTAGAAGCGAGTCGGACAGAGACATAGATAGAATGGTAGACATGGTTATAGATGTCGCTAGTCCTGAATTTAACTGAAATATGGAGGATGATCTAGTAGCTGACAGTGGTAATTTCTACCATATGCTGAAAGTTGCTGATGAACCACTATAGTCGGGATGTGAAACATACACTGTATTATCAGCTGTGTCAGAGTTGTTGAACTTAAAGGCCAAGTTTAATATGACGGTTAATTATTATGATAGCATGGTAACAATAATAAAGAAATGCTATCAAAAAATAAGAAGCTTATTGGAAGCTTCTATACTTCAAAGAAATGATAAAAGAGTTGGGCATGGGATATGAGAAGATGGATGCATGCCATAATGGTTGCATGCTTTTCTATAAGGAGGACCAACTGAAAAGTTCATGTGACGTATGCGGTGAAAGTCAATTTAAGCCAAGATAAGAGGTAGGAATCAAAAAATATACCATACAATATTTTTGATATCTTTTCCTCACTCCTGGACTTTGAAGGCTCTACTTGTCTAAGAGTACTGCTGGACAGATGAGATGGTATAAAAAAGAGATTTGCAAGTACTCCGATATGATGAGTCATCTATCGGATAGTGAGGCATGAAGCAATTTGATGCTTGCCACCCTTTATTTGCTCAAGAATCACGCAATATCCGATTGGGTCTATTTATGGATGGCTTTACACCATTTAGTTATGCAGTGGCTCCTTATTCATGTTGGCTCGTCTTTATTACTCCATACAATCTTTCGTCTGGGATGTGTATGAAGAACATAACATCTTTCTTACATTAGTCATTTCTGGATCATGATATTCTGGTAGAAGCATTAATGTATATCTAAGTTCTCTTGTTGATAAGCTAAAATTCTTATGCTCCGATGACATACGTACTTTTGATGCATCGAGAAGTAGAATTTTATAATGAAGGCTATATTGATGTAGACCATTAGTGATTTTTCTACTTATATGATGCTATCAGGATGGAGCACTCATGAAAAGCTTGCATGTCCCTATTGTATAGAGAATATAAAATCATTTCAGCTTGAGCATGATCGTAAGCCTTGCTAGTTCGATTGTCATCGTCAATTTCTCTCTGAGCATCATCCTTTGCGAAAGCAGCAAGATAGTTTTAGGAGGAACAAGTAGAGAAGGACCATTCACCCCATGCCTCAATGGTATGGAAGTATTTCAGAGAGTATCCCAACTGGATGAAGTTCAGTTTGGTATGCTATTTGACAAGCAGAAGCCTCGAAGGTTTGGTAGAACTCATAACTGGATTAAGCTAAGTATCTTCTGAAAATTATCGTACTGGTCCACCAATTTGATCTGTCATAACTTTGACATCATACATATTGAGAAGAATATATTTGATAATATTTTCTATATTGTTATGGATGTCAAGGGCAAGATAAAGGACAATCTCAAGGCTCAAAAAGATATGAAGAACATATGCATACATCCTCTATTAGAGCTGGTTTAGGTGCCACCTGAGAATTTTTGAAGCCGAAAGTATTTTATACCTTAACAAGAGAGCAGTTGAAAGATATTTGTGAATGGTGTAAAAGTCTTAAATTTTAGATGGTTATGTAATAATCTAGCTCGGTGCATCAATATCAAAGATTGCAGATTTTATGGGCTAAAGAGCTATAACTGGCATATCTTCATGCAATGATTACTTTATTGGCTTGGCGTGATCTCCTTTCCAACTCCATATGGAGTTCTTTGACCGAGCTTAGCCTTTTCTTTAGAGATATTTATGCTACCGAATAATCCATCGACCATATCTCCAGTCTTGAGGCTAGCAGTGTGAGACTATATGCAAGTTGAAAAAGATATTTTCTCCTAGCTTCTTCGACTCTATGGAGCATCTCATGATTCATCTGGCGTATGAAGTTAGGATGGGAGGACCAATGCAGTACAAGTGGATGTATCTATTTGAAAGATACATGCACAGTCTCAAGAAGAAAGTGAAAAACAAGATCCAAGTTGAAGGTTCTATTGTAGAGGCTTATATAATAGAAGAATTTTAAATTTAGTTGACACTACTTTAATCCCAGTGTGCAGACAAAGCCGACTCAAGTGGGCCGAAATGATGATGGTGGTGGTGAGGGATCAGAGCAGAAGATCTCAATATTTGCCTATCTCACTCATGTATTTGGGCACAAGGTTCACCGAATTTTCTCCGATATTGAACTTCGATAGGTAGAGACATATGTTTTGCTAAACTGTGAGGAAGTCGACCCATATGTCGAGTAAGTATCCATTACAATCCTAACTTTTAATCATTTATTTCAGTAATCTTATGCATGTTTAGGCAATATAATGAGATGCTGAGACGGGACAATCCGAGGATAAGTGATGAAGAAATATTCACATGACGCTTACAGAACTTTACATATTGGTTCCATCAATTGGCAAATGTCCATTGTCATTTTATATGTTTAATTTTTTAATTTATTCTTTTATAATACGCAGGTCATGCAAGGGATGAATCTATACTAAAGAAGTTGAGACTATTAGGTTATGGGCCAATAAAATATGTGACATGCTATAATAGCTGTAACATAAATGATTTTAAATTTTACACCCAGTAATATGAAAATCATAAAAGCACAATGAACAGCGGTGTGTATGTAAAGGGCAGCTGGTGGGAAGAGGTGGAGAGTGACTACTATGGAATCCTCGAAGAAGTGATCAAGATGACCAATATTGGAGGTAGTAGTGTCATTCTATTTAAGTACCAATGATTCGATAACAACAATAGTATGAAGGTTGATCCATAGCACGGGCTTATTGAAATCAAACATGGATCAAAAGTATATGTTAACGAGCCATTTGTACTAGCTTAACAAGCTACTCAAATGTATTATACTTCTTTTCCATCAAAGAAGAGAAAAAAGAAAGATTGGTGGATTGTATGCCGAGTTAAATCTCGAGCCGTTTATTATGTACTCGAAGAAGAAGAAGAGCCCCAATTACCAAAATATTTTCGGGAGGATGAAACATTAGGATTTTATTGGTCTTCAATAGATGTTGAGTTGGATGCTTCAGAAATTTTGTACATGATGGCCAATATGAGGAGGTAGATCCAACTGATTTTATTTAAAAGATAATCCTATCCAAGAAAGAGAAGAAGAGGAAGAAGAGGAAAAGGTGGAAGAAGAGAAAGAATCGAAAGAAAAATTTGAAGGGTACCAGACATCTGAAGAGGCCGATGAATAGTGCTAAGTATATAATCCTTGAATCATTTTAATTATTTATCTTATATCATTTTAAATCTTGCATTGCCATCCATAATTGTATAATTAATTTGATGAATCTATTTATTTTTATTTTTAGAGATTATACATCATATCTTCCAAATGCTGGAGCCATACCAACCGAGGAGAGAGCTCTCGAGGAGAGAGCGATTATACGGCCAGCTCGCATGGTTCTGCACCTCTCACATCAGATGGTAAAATCTAACACTTTAGATATTTTCGTTTATGTTATTTTATCCTTTACTAACTAATATAATATTTTTTATATTAGATATTTTGCACTCAGATTCGGACGACATAGGGTCACCAGTGACCCCATAGTCACATGCAACAGTGATCGATTCTCAGACACAAAGTCGTGGTCGAAGACCCGCCCGACTCATGGCACCTTCAATTCGATCGAAGGATAGAGAGCTCATCCACATTCAGAGCCGCTTGTAAGTACAACAACTTTAATTAATATATTTAGAATTTATCCATGTTAGAGTTAATATTTATTTTCAAAATCAATTTCACAGCACGTTTAGAGAGCCTGGAGTATCTCATGTGGTTACCGACATTATTTGATGCTTGATGCTGGGGCCAGTGAACGAGTTCTCTAGCTGACGTCTGGAGCTCGTGATTCAGCTTGGGAGATGTTTCGAGTAAGTCAAAAATATTTATTTTTAAATTTACGATACATTTGTATTCTACTTATTAATACACGCTTCGATTCTATCTTGTAAGAGTACTATCGATTCGAGATTTTTCAAGATGAGGAGGCTGACCATCAAACCTTCGATGAGGTGGCCACATGGAGGCTCCGAGATGGCCTCTATAGCCTCAGATAGTCCACCATCGAGCATGCCGGTTTCCAGTCACCATTGGACTGGAGGTCTTACAAGGATCATTGGATGTGGAAGGACGTATGGGAGGTCCTCTGCGACTAATGAAGCAGCGAGAAGTACTCCAGTAGGTGGTAGAAGGTCTGACAGAATCGAACCACCCAGTAGGATCCGATCAGGCATACGGTGGCTCCGTCGGCCATAACGTGTGTCAACAGACTGATAAGAAATCTATACCAAAACTCTTCATTAAAACTGTAAAATTTTATATATATGCTTTAATTAATTTAATTTATTATTTACTTATTATAGATACGACAGATATGCCATCCACCAGGCCAGTTGCGATTGTGGGAGGTCACACACCAGTCTAGGAAACTAGTGATTACTTAGATTCTAAGTCGCGATAGATCGTGGTAAGAATTTTAAATTATATTTATTAAGTTGTTATAGGATTTGATATGTATATTAGAACTAATATATTTTGAACTGTGTAGGCGGATTATGCGGAGTACATCATTGCGTAGCATGGCAATGACCGGTCCACTCAGCCCCTCCTTGACCTTGAGGGATGGCTTAGGATCATCGGAGGAGTGAATAGGAGCCGGATTATAGGATTTGGCCATAGCTTCGACCCTACAGCGGCTCGATACTCTTCAGCGTCCTCACGAGCCTTGACATCCCAGACCTGGAGCGATGCACACGTAGAGGAGATCGTGCAGAGGCTTCTAAGCTAGCGACCTCAAAGCTTTCGGGATGCTATCTGTGATACGACCATGGAGATTCTTCGAGACCTGCAGCTGCGCGATCAGTTAGACTTGTTATCCCAACCATCACATCAGATAATTTATTAGTAATTTTTTTACTTATTTAAGTTTTATATTTAGAAGCTTCATATATTTAGGCTTGAGTCGGAGAAGGAGATATAGGGGCTAAAAATTCAATCTAACCATCTAATTGATGGATCGGAGGTATCTATAGCTCCGTATCATCAAATAAAATATGTAAGAATAATCTGTTCGAGAATCGAAAGAGTGTATCGAAAGATATATCTCTATATTAAAATTTATTAATAATATTTATTTTTTCATTTCAAGATGCTGGGACATCCGGTTATCATCTACAAGCTGCTGGAGAGGAGCAGGAGGACAAAGAGGAGGATGACGAGGAGGATCAGATCTGATTTTTTTATTTGATGTATTGTATTTTTTTTGATACTGCTTGTAAAATTATATAATTTATATTTTAATATAATATAATTAATTTTTATTTATAATTATCATATTATCTTTGAATTTTAATTATAACAGATGTTAGGAACCATAATTGATTGTGATTAATTAAAATAAATTTAAAAAAATATGATTATAGATTTTTAAAATAAATTAACTATTACTGACAGTATTAGCGACAGCATTAGCGACAAAATAGCTGTTGCTAATTTTTTTATTTTTTAAAATTTGATTTAAAATAAAAATAAATAACGATAGAATTTAGTCATCACAAATGTCGTCGCTAATAGTTGTTATTAATGACGGCTAAAAAACTCATCGCTAATAGTGGCAATTAGCGACTAGGGTTGTTCCGACCATAAATTAGCGATGGATCGCAGTCGCTAATAGTATTAGCGACGGCAAAATTATTATTAGTGATGATAATTAGCCATCACTAATAGTCAGATTTTTTGTAGTGATCCCACTAATGCCTCCAAATCTATGGGTGGGAGGCCACGGCCTTTTTCTTGACCTTATTCTTTCTTATTTCAGCTTTTTTGGAGCCCTCCAGGCCCAAATCCTGACTGGAATGCTTTATTAGAGCCCGACCCGCATCAGAGTCATGGGCCGAGCTTGCTTGGGTTGACCCGCCACTCGCCCCTTGGTTCCCTATTCCGCTTGGCCCATCTTTGGATGGGCTGGGCCGGTCACTTCATCGCCCAGCGCGCCTGCGCGTGCGTCCACACCCGCAGGCCCAGGGCTAGCCAACGGGCCGAACGGGTTCAGGCTCACATTCCGCCCTCTGCCCCCAGTGTAGATCTCCTCGCTCCCCGCTGGCCATTTGCCCGTTGGATCCGGATGTAATCAATCAGGTGACCTCCGCTGCGTGACCTTGGATGGTTGGATCTAACCATCAGCTCCAGGCTTCGAGTTCGCTCGGATTGAGTCAATTGCAGAACAACCCGATCCATGTTGACTCACCGGTGACTCGGGTGGTTGACCCCATCACCGGCTTCCTCCCATCCATCCCAGCCTCACGCCCCAGCTCCTGCTGTCAGATAGCCAGTAGCCAGGGCCCGAGGAGGGCCCCATCGGTCCCTGGTCCCCTTTCGAGTTTTGACTCATCCACCGGGAGGACGTTATCCGTGCCCAACCTCACCACCACAATGCCTCTCCCTATTCGACACTACTCCTCAGGCGGATGGAAGAGTCCGCACCGGAGGTAGACTCCTTCGGTGCTTTCAAATACAAAGCGCTGCCAAAAAGGGCAGCCCTTGATGAGCACCTTCGACCGCAGAGGGCGGCCGAGATCGATCCAGATGCAAGCGCGAACCCCAGCCGGCGCATCTCCGCCATGCATTCGTCAATGGAGACCAACTTTCCGGCGAGCTGCACCACCTCCTGTAGCACCTCCTCGTCTGAGTACTTCGTCAGGAGCCGTGGAAAGCGAATTCATACGAGCACCATCGAGATCGCCCCTCCACCGAAAAGAACCTCGACCTCCACGGTTCAAGGCTAAGGCCTTCTCAGCCACAGTCCATGGCCGCCGGAGGGCCAGATCGTGCTCCTTCATCTCCCCAAACTGGAAGAGGAGCATTGCCCTCTCCAGTCCGAACGCCGCAACATCCCTTTCATGCCTCCCCGGAGCCGGAAGTCTCTGGCCACCAACTCCGGCAACACCCACTGCCCCAGACTCCTTCCAACGACTGCAGACGTCGCCCAGCACTCGGATCGCTCTTGGATGGCCTCTGTCGGGGCCTCTACAACCTCCGGGAGCCATAGGGTGAGCTCCATCACCTCCTCCGATGATGGTTCCCACGAGACTCACACCATCCGCCCTTGCAGTGCCCGTTTCCAGCTCATCTCCAGCTGATCGCTGCCCTTCGAAACACTAGGACGGTCTCGCGGCTCTTCGCCATCATTCACTATCTCGTTGGCTCTGGTAGGTGATTAGATCGTGATGATCATACATAAGAGAATAAGAATCTGAATCTCAAAGCACATAGAAATGGTCGCCATAAGGGTCACCTTCAGCCATCCTCACAAGACTCCTCCTTCAAGGTCGAACCAGAGAGCTCCAAAAAAAGATTGTTTGTTTCACCAGCATAGTTCCATAAAAATTTTCGAGCAAGCTACATATTTGAAATGTAACTGGGCAGAGTTTGAATTGCAGAGAGTGAGAGGCACGTGAACTTCAAAAGGTAGGTGGATCGTACATTAGTTATAAAAGTAGAGAACAAAATAATTTTTTATTATTTATTATTTTTATTTCAAAAGTGCCCCTCTCCTATCTTATTTTCAAATTAGGGTCCACGTAGAAATCGCCAGTTGAACTGACAACATGTTCTTCATTTTATTTTATTTTGGATATACGGAAGATGGAGGATGGGGGGCTGTTTGTGTTCGTGTGGACAGCCATCGATATTTGAGGGGAGGAGAGGAGGGATGGTGGTCGCACAGAGATAGAATTGGAAGGTGGGTGCAGTGCGAACGATGGCAAGACGGAGCCCGGCAGGTGCCTCACGGAGGGAGAGGGAGGCAGCCCACGGCGGCCGACATGTAGGATGGCGGTGGGCGGGGCTATGGGTGGCGCGCTGGAGGGAGATGGATGCGGGTCGGCTGCCAGTAGAGAAAGGTCGGTCGGAGGGATGGGAGGAAGGGAAGAAGAATGAGGAG
>KE506529.1:66659-82284 GCA_000441515.1 Elaeis oleifera | reverse complement strand
CTACCCAGATCTCTCTTTCTTCTCCAAAGATCCAAAATGAGACCAAACAGTGATCCAGGATGAAGAAAGAAGGAGAAAGAGAGATCAATTTGGCTCCCATTGAGTGGATTTGGATTCCTAGAATTCAATGCTCATGAGTGTGGATCTTGGCATTAGATAGGGATCTGGAAGGCGGAGAAAAGGTGAAAGGGAGTGGAAACCTTTGCATGGATCTTGGCTCTGTCGGAGCATTCTCATGAGAGAGAAAGAAGTAAGCAAACAAGAGCCTTAAAGGCTCTAGAAGCATCGAGGGGGACTAGGTGAGGGTTATTATTACCAAACTAAATACACCATACGAACCATTCCAACTTGGCATCGATTCAGTTTATACAGGCCGAGCCACCCAATTCGGGTCAACTTGACAATCACTATTAAAATCTCTCTCTCTCTCTCTCTCTCTCTGGTATACTGGGTAAAGGGCTGTCAAAAGACTAAAGAGTGAGTTGTTTGTGAGCCGGTTCATCTTTGGCTTGATTCATTAGCAAACAAGCCAAGCTAGAGCTAGATTAGTTCACTCAAGCTTGGCTCCATCAAGCATGAACTATGAACAAATAAATATTTTATATATATGATACAATCTTAACTACTATTCTGTATATAAAATATTTCTTATATTTATTTATTATAAACTTACATAATTTATGTATAATAGAATATATCTTGATTATTAAATTCATGGATCCAAAACTGCAAGAATGGATGATACTATCAGTATCATACTACCTCAATGCAAAACCAGCACTGGTACGGTCGCTAGGATGCCAAAATTATCTGTAGCAGCATGTATTGACTGTATCAGTGCATACTGCCAGTATTCTGTAGAGCATATAGGTCCATACAGTTTTTTATTCTTTTTGATGTTTTCAATTTGGTAAATACCATAGGTACCTATACAGTATTGATGCCATATCATTCTGATGAAAAAATGACACGATTTTGTACCGATATTTAAAATTTTGATCAAATTAGACTATAGTCAAGAATCCAGATAATTATCTTAAAGTACATAAATGTGAGCTGTGAGATCTCTTAATTAAGCTGTTCATGAACAGCTTGAGTTTGGCTCATTTACACCCTTACATGTGTGTGTGAATGCAAGAGAGAATCAAGCTAAAATTATAGGAATGCATTTAATACTAACATAACTAAATCAAGATTTGCAATTAGATTGAGATTTCACAGCCATCCATCCTATTGCTTCTCATGTGCATCTCACATGTTGAGTATTATTTCTAAATTCAACTCTATTTATTAGTTATTATTTGATAGTTAGCCTTATATCTTTAGAAAATTTGTTTGCTACTAAGAAAGAATTATACTTGCATTTAAAAGTAATATTAGGTCTCCTAACCACCAAATACCTACTATGGATTCACAAGCAATAAACTCTAATTATAATCATAATCATCAAGCCTTTTCCCAACTATTTGAAGTTGGCTTTATAAATCCTTGTTTGCCAAGTATTCCTATTTGGGATACCTCTGGTATTATTCAAGTTTCTCCATATGCTTCCTTACATCTCCATCTATGTTATCTTAGATCTTCCCCTCCTTTTTTCTTTTACCAATGTCAACACAAACAAAGTACCTCTCCTCACTGGAACGGTGGAACCTCCTTAAGTCTTAATCGTATATGTCCATAACATCTCAATCAATTTTCATCACTTTGTCCCCAATTTATACAACTCCTATAGGCTAGGTTTACTGTCTCGGTACCGGATCTCATACTGATATCATCCTATTACAGTATCAGCATGTGATTCGAAACCATACAAGACTACGCACCAAGTATTGGTACAGTACGAGACAATATACCGATACAAGACCAGTACTGTATAGTACACTATACCGGATGATATGGGGCAGTATGGGAGACCATGCCTATAGCTCATCTAACACATTCATTTCTTGTTTTATTCTTTCTAGTTTTGTCATATATCGATCTTAAGGTTTTGATTTCTGCTAAATTTAATTGTTTTGTGTATTTTCTTCATTGCCCAACACTCTAAGTCAAGAAAGGCGGAAGTATCTCGAACCGTTCAGTTTAGAGTGTGCCGAATCATATCGATAGTTGATCGAGAATATTCCAACATTTGAATGAGACATCGGCAAGGAGGAGAGGGCAAAGAAAAGAGAGGAAAAGAAAGGAGGTAGAAAAAGAGAGGGAGAGAGAGAGCCTCCACAGGCTGCCGGAGGGCCATTGCGCCAACTAGAGGACTGGCGAGGCGGGGGGACAGATAAAGAAAGAGAGGAAGAAAAAGAGGGGAGGGAAGGAGATGGAGAAGAGATAGAGAGTCTTCAGAGGCTCGTCGGAGGCCACTAGAGGTCTATCGAGGTCATTGGAGGGCTGAAGGCATCCGATTGAATAGGAGCTTTTGCTCCTATTCGTTTTCTTTTTTCCTCCCCGCAGGGGGGGCGCGGGGCAGGGGGGCTGAAGTCGGTAATGCTGTTGCCAACTTCACCTGATATCCTAGAAAAAGAGGATTCCATCTTGTTCGATCGGACGCCTTTGCCCTCCAATAGCCTTGACGGGTCTCTAAAGGCTCTCTCTTTTTCTCTTTCCTTCTCCCTTCCCACCTCCACATCAGCCTTCCTCCGACCCTCCAGCAGGCGCAATGGCTCTTTGGTGGCCTCAATGGGCCTCTAGAGGTTCTCTCCCCCTCTCCCTCTCCTTCCCTCCACCCCTCTATCTCTCTTTTCCTCTCTTTCCTTCTTCTTTTACCCTGCTATGTTGATTTGAGCATGGTACAAAATGGTGGGCATACCAGTACCGTCAGCCGACCAATTCGGGCTTCGGTATTAGCACAGCGAGCCTTGCTCTAAGTCATATAGCATCAAAGGCCTTACTATTGTTCTATAAGATTTTGGCTTAATTCTTCAAGATATATGCCTATTACATAACATTCCAGATGCACATCACCACTTTATCCAACCAACTCAGATCCTATTTTATATATCTTCATCTATTTCCTATTAGTTTATATACAAGATCCTAAGTAATGAAATCAGTTGCTTTATGATATCTCTTGGTCATCAATCTTTATTGGCATGACATATTCATTTCCATTCTCACAGACTTTACATTCCATATACAAACAATTACAAGCACAAGACAAACTTGGTGAATATTTAAACTACTCAAGCTTTGAATTTGTGAGATTTAGACAAATTCCAACTTTCTTTTGCAAATAGTAAAACTACAATTTAATTCCTCTTAGCCCTTATCTAGCTTCACAGAAAGCTCAACATGACAAATAACACATCAGGTCTAGAATGGTGCCCTGAAGGTTGAATTGGTCTCTATGCAACAAATATACTTATTTCCTTGTGCACTCTAACTTGTACTGTAAATTGCAATTTGTTTTCTTTAATAACTACTAGCAATATCTTTTATGATTTAGCATTTATTTTCAAGGAATATATAGACCCAACAGTAGTTTTTGTTTGTTGAAATTAAAAACATATAATTTTAGACAACCTAGTGTTTGGTTGTAGTACAATGAAATTTCACAGAATACATCAAATCATGGAATTAGATGTTTCTCCTTTGTGGGGAATTTTCCAAGTTCATGATTTTTCCCTCTCTATCACCTGAATATTCCATTTTTGAACTTTGTCTTTTTAACAACCAGAGACCTATTGAAATATCTAAAACTTTTGACTTCAAGCTGGATAAGATCATGACTGTAAAATTCAAAATGTCCAAACATAGCCTTAATGAAAAATAATAATATTTTTAGTACACAATATTTTGAAACATGACCTGTCATCCAAACATAGCTCTAAATCAAATGCCCTAGAACTAAATAAATTTCAAAACATGAAGTTAAATAATTCTGATTATAAAATTTGGCTGAAAATAAATTCGGCAATTTGATATCTCTTCCAAATCAAATGTGACCTTATCAATAAAAGGCTATTGTATTATCACCACTTTTTTGGGATGACTTCACCATTACTTTGTCGCTTATTCTTGTCAGGGGCACTTTTTGAAAGGCACATGTCCTAAATTTATCAGTCTTGATTTTTTTTTCAAATCATAATTAAAATTGGACCATTTAACTTGTCACCATAGACTTTTCAAACACATAAATAGCAATAAAGCTAGGGTTATCAAAAACATATGGTGAGCCATCTAAAACAAGAGCCTACACCGTCGATCATGATCTACACACTCAAAACACATGGTCTAAAAAATTCAGCAGGTTTTAGATTATTCCAAGGCATAAATCCAATATAACTATTATCTTTTCATTGAAATATGCCCATTTCATGATTACTTGTTGCATAGGGGCAAAAAATTATGGAGCATTTAACTTTGCTTTTAGAAATTTTCAGTATTGTATATTATAACTAACAATATGGAGTCTCATCTACTGATGGATCATATGTTTTGCATAATAGGACTAGACTGCAGATCTTATCAATGAGATTATAACTCAAGTACACGTGCACATGTGCGGGTGTGCATGCGTGAAAAAAATTATCAAATTCATGAAATGTTGGAGCATCTGAAAGCAGGTGCAAGAGCTAGACTGCAGAGTAACTGGTGCAAACTTTGTAAGAAATGATTCCAAGATAAACAAGAGGACATCAGCACATAGACATGGTCAAATGGATACCTAATTCCATGCAAATGTTAGATGAGATGCATGCACTTTGCAAGAAATCTGCACACATCAGCATGCGCTCATTCAGATGATTAAATTTCCTATATATGGAAGTCTTCTTGTACTAAATCCATAAAGCAACTTGAAAAAGAAAACTAATAAAATAAAATTATAATGCAGCATGGGGTCATTATCATGTGCATCCCACATTACAGACCAATTCAATAAAATTTTGTAAACACCACCAGTAGATCAAATAGAAATCCATACCTCTTCCCCCTGCTGCTCTCTGCTGGAGCTTTAGCATTCACATCCTTTGACTCACTCCTTTGTTTGCTGAGTTGGAGAGCTCTAATCAATATATTTGTTGTATTTGTCTTGATAACTTGGTCCTCTAATAAAAAGAATAGCAACCATTGAATTTAGTGATTCAGTGATGTTCAAATCCAAAATTAGTTGAATAATCATGAATATCATGGAGGACAAGATAAATGCATGTTTTAGTATTATGACATAGTTCCACCATATTGTCAGAACTTAGGAGCTAGTAAGGAAAGTTTAGCTCTAAGTACAACTTACAAGAGAGTAACTACTATTTAGGATGAGAAGATGAAAGGGTTTGCAGGCATGCAAAAGCTGCATATCCAAAAGTATAATTATGCTTAGAATGTATGATCATTTCTTTATATAGTGCTTTATTTCACAAGCATCACAAATCAAGCCTAAAAATTGGATGCAAAGGTCCCAGGCCTCTCCTAAGCACAAAGTTCAACAGTATCCAAGAACCAGGCATGATCTGCACTGGTAATGAATAAAAAATTCTGCCTAGGAGTCTCCACACAAACATGAGAAACCACAATTGTTGCCAGCAACATTGGAGACCCACTATTATGGCAACATCATTCCAAAATCCAAGAGCATCTAATTAAGATAAATGTTCAGACTACTAGTTGGAGGGCACCAATGGTGGATCCAAGCCATCACTGATAGGTTTGAATTTTTTTATTTTCCAAGATAAGCTATTCTGAAAAAAGTTGGCTGGCTTAAAAAACCCAAAGGTCTAGAAGATATGGCATCTCTTACATTGCTTCAGACCCAGTGAGATAGACAAATCGGTAAATGTGTTAGTATATGACAATAGTAAATGACTTGCCTACGTCTTGGAAAGAAGATTCAAGAATAGGTGTACATATAGAATGTTTCTAGTGCATGCTTACCATATTTGCAGATTTACTGGTATGAGAAATAAGAAAACAGAAACAAATTACACTGTTAAGTTTATAATCCATGAAAATTTGGGTTATCACAAACAGATAAATATACTTTGACACTCAAATTTTCAGTTGCAATTTCCAACCAATTCGTTCCTCAAGGGAAAAAAATTCTCAGAAATGGGCTGTCAACAATGTGTGAAACATTATAATATATACTCAAGAATCAGCAATACATATAATATATACATCGGAAAATTTGGTTGTCATATAATAAAGACAAGTTTTGGTTATTAACTTCGTAGTTTGTACATGGTGAAAATTGGACAACTCAATGAACTAATCTTATTAAACAAGAAAGATCTATATGCACATAAAGTAAATGGAAAATGATGTGGGGTCCCCGAACTAGTGCACATGAAAAATTCCTCAACCCCATGTAGTGCAGCAATTCCAACAAATTACACAAATTTCCTTATGCCACATGTAGTTTGTGTGAAGTGCCGCACCTATATTTTCTCAAATTAAATTGATGCTCCACTCTCCTCTTTTTACTATACCCTCTCACTTTCCCCTCTATTGTTTTCCTAATTCACCTCACCCTCTCAATGTCTTTCTTAATCTGTCTTCCTGTCTTATGTATATCAAACTGAGGAAAACCCAGTAGGGACGATGGTGTATAAGGCTGCAAATAGGTTGGGTCAACCCCGGAACCCGACCCAACCTGCTAAGACCCGATCTGATCCATTTTAAAGGACCAGTGGGGCTAGATCGTTTTTAAATTAGATCCATTCTATTTTTGGGTTGGTTGGGTTATTGAATTCCGATCCGAACCGACCCAACCTGAACCCAGCAAGAACAAAAGAAAAGAAAGAAACCCATTCGGTGTTGATATGTTAGGCACCAATCTATGTAGAAGGTGGGGTCTTAGCTGGAAATGGGCTCGGGCTGGCCTGATGAGCTTCGGGCCGGCCCGACTGTGGGTCGGGCTTCAGGTTAGACCTAAACAAAATCGAGCTGGGTTGGGGCTCGGATATAGAGCTCATTTCATTTTCAGGCAAGGCTTGGGCCTACCATTGGCTTGCCCGAGCCAGCCCCAGGCCCGAGCCTGGTTGCAAGCTCGACCCCAGTCTGAAATTCAGGCTCAAGCCTGAATATTGAGAGCCTGAAATCAATAGTAGTCCCTAATTTTGTTGGAGCTATGAATTGATACAGGATATTGACAGCAGTGGTAGCAGCCAATTTATATCGATGCTAAAGGTTGTCATTTGTTGCATAGGATCCCCTGGAAAACACCTTTGTAGAGGTCATATCACTACATTTGTACCAAGGGTGGTGTCTTAGGGATTTTTTTGCTTATTCAATATCAAAATGTTGCTTCATGTGGCCAGATGGTGAGATCTTCAGTCTTAGGACTTGGAACAGATGAGGACTCTCTTACAAGAGCTATTGTCAGCCGAGCCAAAATTGATATGAAGAAGATCAAAGAGGAGTACAAGATTAGATACAAGACCACCTTTAATGTTGATGCTATTAATGACACCTCTGGGATTACAAGAATTTCTTGCTTACCTTGCTGGGGAGTGCTGATCCATGACATGCAGTATGGTTGAGTTGTGTATAAAATTTAGAGATTCATTTAAAATAAGAAAAGGTCAGGATGGTTGGGTGGACTTTTACTATGCTTTTCACCGAAGATGCTTCATATAACTATTTTCTTCTTACTACTTGTGGATATTTCGGTGCTTAAGGCAGCCAATTTACCTTCAAACAAAACATGATAGGCTCGGGCCAAGCGGTGTCTCGGGCTAGCCCAAATGGATTTGGCCAGGCTCGAACCTGGATTTTTACAAAATTATTGGGCCTAGACCCTGCCTGAAGCCCGAAAATAATTTCGAGCCAAGCTCGGATAGTGGTACTGTGGTAGGGCCTGGCCTGGCCTAGCTCGGCCCGGCTCCACCCTCAATCCTATAGACACCAACTCAGCAAAATCCTACATTTCATGACATGTGGCCTTCATCTTGTATGCCAATTGATATTGGGCAGTTGAAACATCTTCAGAAAGTATTAAAAGCTGTTACTAAACTAGGATTGTAGTATGCTTAAGCTAATAAAATTGGGCTCTATTTTGTGTTCTTGTTCACTATTTTACATAGCCTTTGACTTTCTATCCTAGATTCAATTTGATGGGATTTATTATTTCTAGCAATTGAAGTAAAATAATGGCCAGAAAACCAGCAGGTTTATAATTTATGTTGGACTACGTGAGGGCTGAAATTTAATTTCTTCTTACTCTTGGTTTTGCAGGCTTGCTGTGTTGAGTACATTATACTAGAGAGAGTGATAATCTATCTTCATTGTTTCCCAATGCACAATTAAATATTGGTGGGCTGCATCTAAATTCTCATCTACTCTTTGCCATCATGGCCTCTTTAAGAAAAACACAGACATATGAAACAGAAAAACACAAACCTATATGCATGAAACCTCTTAAAATAAAACCTATGTTCCAGACCCAAACCAAACCCAAATTTTCTGGTTGGGATAGGATTATATATGAACCCGACTCGACCCGACCTGAATGACCCATTAGGGCAAAATTTTGACCATGGACCCAACTCGACCCGATCAGATTTTTTATTAGTTGGGTCTGGGTCCAACATTAGGACCCGATCAAGGAAGCAAGTCGGGTTGGATCACTCATGACCCGATCCGAGCTGGCCCATTTGCACCCCTAATGGTGTATGACATGAATAACTCCTCACCAAAATTATCATCTCTATTGAATGGTTATTGGATTATTAAAATCACTTAGAAGAGTTCATTTCTTTTCAGCAATACTAATAACCTGATTAACATATCACTTATTACCAATATTGTACTATCATGTTAAATGAGAAAAAAAAATGCTGCCCGCTTTTCTTATATAGGTTGACATATCACAGAATTAGAATGTATAAGTACTATAGAGATTAAGAAGAAACAGAAATACATAATTATGACCTGAGAGGCAGTTTTAGATTCTCAAATTCCTCCATCTAGGAATTTGTTCCAAATCTAACAGTAGATTTCTGTTGACCAACACATGACAAAACATCTTCACTGGGAAAAAGCTTCTCCATACCTTTATGAGCTGTGTAAAGTTCAACATACCCAGTTATGGCATTCCCAAATGCCATACCCTCTCACTAATACGGGGGCCACATCTGGCAGGGATTGTGTCTCGACAAGAGGGAGCTACTGTAGTAGTTAGCAGTAGTTGACACCACTAATAATTTTCTAAAATAAGCCTGTCTTCAAGAACTTTTCTAATATAAGCCTTTCCTCGATAACTTTTCATATTCATTTTTCTCAAGCTCAAACAGAATTTCTTGTTTCCTACTCTCCTAGAGAGCAAATAAAAGTCAACAATTTTCATGGGCCTAAATTACTCTACATGAAAACATTTCTCTCTCTGAGTTAACAATCTAACTTATAATCTTGAGTTAGGTTCTAGTTCACAGTTCTCTTGATGGGATTGTAGGTGCATCATCTGGTAAAACATGCTGCATCAAAGTCATATCTATCCATTCAATGAGACTATTCTTTAGAATCGTCCAAAAAAACAATATACTATCAACGAGATCACTGAGTAGCGAGATATTTCATGACATGCCTTGTGCCAAACAATAATACAAATTGTAAGAATTTAATAGCAAATCAATATATTCACTCGATCAAGTCTACTGCATGCACGCAAAGACTATGACACATATGGACCTAGGATGTCATTCACTATTATTGTTATACATGTGAGTATGGCTTAAAACTGGACACTGTGCCATGTGGATCTTGTCCACATCCCCATGATGTTAATGCAACAACAGAGTTGCATGAAACGGACATGATGGATGGATGGGAGTATGGACCATCCCTTGTCTTCACACACACCTAATTTATAGCCACCCTTAACCATCTTTATAAGTGATTCTACCATGTTTTGCACATAATCTTAAAAAAGAAATAAGAAAAAGAGGAGGAAGAGGAGGGAAGGAAATCCAACCTCTCTAGTGTTTTTTGTGATTAACAGTCTCCTACCCTTCCTCGCTCAAAATAGTCCACCTTATTGCCAAAGAATACAAACTATTACATACTACAACCAATAAAGATAGCTTTATCCTTCAAGCACATTCCTCTCAGGGCTTTTACATTCACATCCCATTCTTTTTTTTTTTAAACAAAGCCATTATGTTTCACTACTATTGATATTGACAGTGTTAAGTTTGACGTACAATGTTCCATAAGGTTCACTAAACCATCTCAAACTGGATAGTTCTGGATGTACCGAACTATACCAGTGGCCTATCGATGCAGTTCAAGTATTCAATTCAAAACACCGACGAAAACGGAGGAAGGAAGAAGGAAGAGAGGAAGAGAGAGGAGAGAAGGAGAGAAAAAGCCGATGGTGGCCGCTGGTGGCCCATTGAGGCCACCAAGGCCCTTGGATGACCGAACCATGGAGGGAGAGAGAGAGAAAAGAGAAAGAGAGAGAAGCGGAATGATAGGAAGGCTGTGGGAAAGCCAGTGATGGTTGTCAGAGGGCCACATAGGCCCCTGAAAGGTCAGAATCACCCTTTGGACTTCTGTTGGTTTGGTCTCCCACTGCCGCTCCCTCCTTCCATTTCCCTTCCTCCCGGCCTCTCTCTCTTCCTCTCTCCCTCTATGGTTCGATCATCCATGGGCCTCGGCTCTTCGGTGGCCACTGCCATCGTCTCCACCGGCCTTCTTTTCTTCCCTCCCTCCCTCCCCCTCCTCTCTCTCTCCAATTCTCCCTCTCCTCAGCTTCTTTGTCGTGTCGGCTTGCGACCGTTATGGTCCGATATGGGGGTGTGTACTAAACCATACCACTGGCCGACCAGGACGGGGTCCGATTCTGATTTTGCTTTTCTTGATGTTTAGGTTAATCAAGTTTGATGCCTATATCTTTACGGTGGTCCTCCAAAATTTTATTCTTATATAATATTATCAATATGTATCATTTACAAGAAGACAAGCCACAGGATAAATTTTGAGCACTAGGATTCCCACATCCATCACTTATTTTGGCAGGTTAGGTTCTCACCAAGCCTAGGTTCCATGTATCTTACAGATGAATCTATTAGAAAAGAGAAAACTTGTAGTTTATACGCACATCTATTGGAAACCCATTTTCTTAATAATTTTATGCACTACATTCAAGAGATTCATGTCTCACAAATTACTAGGCAAACCATTTTCGCAATAAAGTATTCAACTTCTTCTACAAATTTATTACTGTAGCGTGTAAGGATATGACTAGATCAATTCAATCAGTCAGAATGGAAATTATTATTATGAAACACCAAGGGTTCAAATTTGGTAAATACTGGCAGCATACTAGTCAGCACATACCATACTGGTAGAAGCTAGTATGACAAAGTCCAGTATACACCAGCAATAAGCCAATCAGGCCTCTGTGGCATCAATTGAGGTGTATTGATCCTGTACTTTTATACCACTCGGCACTTCTTTTTTTTTTGTATTTTCTTTTGCTCATTCATTCCCAAGCGTATTGAGGCACATTGCCCCTATATAAGGTTCTTACACTATCAGCCAGCTATTGACATGATACCAACCCTCGGGATTTGAATCCTTGATGAAGACTTATACTGGTTGAGTAAACATATAAAAACGAGATACATCTTTGATAAATCATTTATACTGAACCGAAACAATCAAATTTTCGTAATGTGCCTCACAATATAAACTATAAAGCAATCAGATGTTTCATGGATCATCATATCAACTTTATATCCACCAAGAATAAGAAAGGCATTCCATGCAAAACCAGGACCATATTTACACAAATCATATAATACCCAATAATGCGAGGAAAGCAACAAATCTATAAATAACAAACTTAGCATCACTGCTTCACAGCAGATTAGAAAATCAATTTTCCTAAACCCTAGCCCTATCCCAGTGGACAAATGAACTTTATAAACTTAAATCAGTTCCAATTACATTCTTCATTGCGTTACCAATTACAAGAAATGGGACGAAAATTCCATGTAGAAACCACAAAAACTCCATAAAAATTCATATGCTACCACATGACGGGAACATTTTGACCATTATATAAATGTTTCTTCAAAATTCCAATATTAAACTGGAAAGATGGGATCTTTCGACCAAAATCCTCAAGAATTTGCATGCTTAAGACAATGAACACTAGAGAGATTAAATCTTGCAAGATTATAAAATACGAAACAAAGACATAAGAATTTAAACGAACCTGGAGGCGATGTATCGTGATCGCAGACGTACACACGCATTCCACCCTGCACAGAGCTCTCAATGCGTGATCAAAGACGGGACAATTCTCCAAAAAAAAACTAAAGAAGTGAACATCTATAAAAGATAATTGGGCAAGTCGGGGTAAAGGAGAAGGAGGTAGGGTTTGGGCGGCGAGAGAGGAGAGGGAGTTTACCAGGTTCGAAGAGAAGTCGGCAGAGAAGAGGCCGCGAGAGGGGAGGTTGGCGAGGTATTTGGAAGCCCCCGCAGCCACCCGATCCGAAGCTCGCGCCGGCGACGCCGCCGCGAGCCCTTCGCTCGCCGGTCCGGCGGAGCCTTCGACCTCCATCCTCAGTTATTTTCTGGAAAACAAACTTGAAAGCTACAGCACCGTACATCAGACGATATACATATTATATACACACCCTTCCTTTTGTATCAGAATGTAAAAAGTAAAACTAAATATTATCTGATATTAACTTAGCAGTTAGTTCTCAATTACAAATTAATTTTATTAATTAGATTAGATCTTTCACATTACCAATTATGGTCAAAAAATAAATTAAATCAAAAAATTTAATTCTTGAAAAAATTTCAAATGATTGAAAGAATATAAATATTTCATAGGGCAAAAAAGAGAAGGAATCCAAAACATTGATGTTTTAGCAAGCATTATATAAATGTACGTATTGCCTGGTTTGCATGAGCTCATGGTGCGTGCTAAATACAATCAAATTTAATTATAAAAAATTTATTATATATTCTTTTTTTATATTTTAATATTTGATTTTTCAAACTTGGTAATTATTAAAGTAACTTAGATTTAGAAGCATTATTTTGCTCTTACATTTTAAAGTGATTATATTTTTCAAATTTTATTTTTTATAATAACCCTAATGACATTTTTTTCTTGAAAATTTAAATGATACTTAATTAGCTAGTTTCTTTGCTTGATAATTATGTAAAGAGCAAATAAATAACTAGGTTTGAACCACTAAGTAGATATTTGGAAGAAGAAGATAAGAATGGGGTTAGCACTTTACTAATCTAAGTAATAACAATAGTAAAATTGCCCTCAATCAAAATATTGTCAAACTCATAAGTATAAAAGGATACTACGAGGCGCTCCCAACAGTATGAAGTGCTGCTTAATGCACTATAATTTAGGTAATATTTTAACACCAATATAGATCGACTTGCTTTATAAGTTAAACAAACTTATGATACAAAGGATAGATTCTTGTATCCAATATGGATCGACTTACCTTATAAGCAAGCTCTTCCGTTTCTTCTAATTGATACATCAAATTACTCTTATGATATAAAGTGTGGATTCTTGTATCATCTTTAGTTGTAGCCATATGCATTTGTATATAAAATTCATAAAATTTTACATAATTAATCAATAAATATTTTATAACAAACAACAAATTATTATTCTAGTTTAGATAGTTATATGCATGCATATTTTCACCAGGATTGAAGTACTATGTAATTAGAATCGAGACAACTATAGGTTAAGCTATAAGTTATATTTGAAGCTTTCAAATTCTAATTTTGCTTATTGATAAAGTATTTTTTACTTTTAATTGGAGATTAGGTTCAAATGATCTATTTAGGATGATTCTATCTTCTTTCTTTTTTTGCATTTTAGAGAAAAGCTACTCTTATTTATGTCTATTGGCAATTTTTACCCTATAAAAAGCTAGAATTAATACTTTATAAATGCATGCTCTTTAGTGAAAATATACCTTTTAAAGGAGTCTAGTAAAATATTGTTCCTAAAGGTCAACTTGCCAACTTTTCAATCCATGATATATAAAATTAAAATTATTATGGAATAAATCCTTTTTGATTTCTTCTTACAATAGTATCATATTGAAACAAATAAATGCACAAGAAGAAGGGGTACATCAAAAAACTATATTTGTATTTGTAATTCGATGAATATGTCAACAGTCAAAAGTTTTGTTGTAAAAAAAATATAAGTTCAAACATGCTAAGAAATTTACCAAATCATTGTCATATCCTAGCATATACTTGACTAGGATCTCTAATTATAATCTGCATCATAACCCAAGGTCTCCTTTATATTAAAAAAGTCTATCATGTATTGCATGTCATATTACTAGTGTTACTAATGGTTGAACTTCTATAAATACTATACAAAGCAAGTATTTTCTTCTTTATCTTTTAGCATATATTTACAGGTTGCAAGATATTAGCTTGTCATCTAGCTTTAAGTCGACCACTTGTTAGTTTTAAAACTATGTGTTTGTTATTCAATTTAAAATTTATATAGGTTTTTGTCATTAAGCATTTAGATTTCAGCAAGTTTATGATTCCTTTAATTTCTAAAAAAATTATAAGTTTGTTAAATATTTATCTTCTCCTATCCATGATGTAGATAATTATAGACTTCTCAAAATTCTTCATCGATTAAGATAATAATTACCATATGAGCCATTATTTATTTATTTATTTGAGAATAAAAAATAAAGAAAATCCTAGCCAAAATTGGGGTAGGGGGAGCAAGACTTTAATCCATGTCATTAGGAACCAAACACAACTAGCTTTACTAACTACAATCCTAAGTAAAATCTACATAAACTTTATAACTTGCTTGATATTACAAGTGTATTACAATAATTGTTTGGTAAGCTTTGGTGGCAGGTTTTGACAACTCTTTTTTAGTTCAATCAAACATACACCTGATAGATTCATGATGGTTGTATGTTTCACCTTTATATATATGTTTATTTGTATATTTTTTAAACTAGCTTCTGTATTTCCTTCATCAGTAATGCAAGCGTTTAGCTTCTGATTGTTATCAAAAAAAAAAGTTTGGTAAGCCAAGTTTGCCATCTAGCTCTATCTTCTGCAAAATGGTCTCACATAAAAATATTTGTTTGTAAAACAAAACACCATCTCACATGCTAAAAAGAAAAAAAATATTTAATTTGGTGGCTTATTTCCTATTTTCAACACAATTGTATACTTAAATGGCAAAATGAAAGTAATAGAAAGAAAGTAGACTGCCTGTTCATAATAAAATAATGTCTCAACTTTAAATTAATAATTCAATGAAAAATTTAATTAATAGTTTTGCTAGTGAGGCTTCAAGATTCAGAATAGAATGACCTAATGGGTTAGTCTATAGATTTATCAAAATACAAATGACACTTTATAATGATAATTCTAACATCTTTACATGCAACATAGAGTTTGAAACAAAACTTTATTTTTATATCATAGTGAACCTACACTTTGTCGTTCTAAAATAAGCTTTTCTCTAGACATATTATATCCACTACAAATGATGAAAGCCTTACAATGAGATGCTATATTAGATTCTAAAATATTCTAAGTTATACATGTGAAGTCTCTATTTTTTTTTTAGTTTCAAACTAAGAAAGAAAAGAACTTGGGGTTACATTTTCATAGGCGGCTTCCAACAATGTCTTTCCTTCTCTTT
>KE506529.1:36995-56834 GCA_000441515.1 Elaeis oleifera | reverse complement strand
ATTAAATTTTTTTGGACTTATAATCAAGAGACCAATTAAATTCAAATGAATTTAGTTGAGGTTCAAAGCTATGAACTTGATCAAATCAAAGTTTCGAGAAGAATTAGGTTTAACCATGTGCTAGTATGATTCTCATAAACCTAATAGAGTTTCAAATAAATCTTAACCCAATTGAAACTTCATAAACTCAATTGATAATTTCGAGATTAAATCCCTTAATGTGTGATCCCATAGATTTCATTCTATTTGATAGTGAGATATATTATGATTTCTATCATAATATCATCGAAACTCTTTTTGATGGATTGAAATATTTTTAATTCTATCCTTCGAAGGCCATCGATCATCAAGATGACGTCCGATGAGACTCACAATCCACCAGTGACACCTAGCAGTATATAGTGACGACTTAGTAGAATGAAAATATGAATCCCTATGTACAATTATCATATGATTTAGTCCTTCTATTGCGAGTCCTGACTTAATGGAGGTCATGGATAACTCATCAAACCCCATCGTCAGTCTTATGTAAGATTGCCTTGACTCGAGTTCATTTATGAATCGCATGAAAATTTTTTTTCAGTATTCATACTTGCTTTGGCCAAAGACTTTCTGAACTCAATCTCATAAATCACATAGGACTTCTCCTTTTCTACCAAGGTCAATAAATTCTATCTAGGTGCATCCTACTTCAAATAGCGAATCTGAACCTATTGAAGTCAACATCCATGTGGTTATCGTGTTGGTCACGCTCCGTGCAATTATTCTCTAACAATCACCTACACCTTCACCCCAGTGTCTCTACACTGCAGACCCAAGACTCATCTGTCCATAAGGGAGGTGAACCGTACATCGATCTCAAATAGATTGATCACTGTCCTCTGTGATGATCCCTTGATCGAGAGAATTTAGAAATTAATCACTAATTAATATATATCTTAAATTCTTAACTCTTTAAGAATATACAAAATTATTTTATTAATTTTAAGATAAATCATGGACACATAAGT
The DNA here is from genome assembly GCA_000441515.1 of Elaeis oleifera. NCBI lineage: Eukaryota > Viridiplantae > Streptophyta > Magnoliopsida > Arecales > Arecaceae > Elaeis > Elaeis oleifera. The sequence goes on along the minus strand of KE506529.1, from coordinate 55,824 downwards.
ATGATTGGAAAGAAAAAGCTCTTTATTTATAATGAAAGTATTACAAGAACAAATTTAGGCCCTGTAAATACAAAATGTGTCAGCCAACAATTGACTTCTAGGGCACAAATCTAATACATAGCTGAGACTTAATGTCTACCATGTATATCAAAGAAATTTTAAAGTTGATCTTATTTAGTTTTGCTTACATTTGCTTGAAAATTTGGCACAAAAATTTTATGAAACCATACACTAACCTGGCCTTCTTTTTAAGGCTTACAACAAGCAATTTTATAAATGGCTTTATTGTTTAGCAAAAAAAAAGTAGGTTAAATACATTGGATTTTGCTATAATGCTCTTTTATAACATTTAAGATAAATTATAGGAACATCTCTCAACTTTAGTCTAATTTCACTTATATCCTCTCGACTTTAAAATGTATCAAACTAGTCTTTTCAGTTTTCAAGATATTTCAATATGATCCCACTGTTCACTTACCAACAAATAGTGTTAGTGTTCTATTTTAATAGATGAAATTTTTTTTGCTCATTTTGGATGGATAACCTGCAATAAAGAATGGAGGTAGAGGGAGTTGCTATAGAGAGAAAGAATGTGATCACGAAGATCAGAGTGGAAGGAGAGGACAACATCAAAGGCCTCATAGGCAAGATTAGAGGAGAAGGGGTAAGGAGGAGGAGAAGGAAGAAGGATGGAGAGCACTTATAGGTGGGCTTAGAGGAGGAACAAGATGATAAGGAGAAGTGAGTGAGAAAGAAGGAGAGGTGGGAGAAAAAGGACTACCGACAAGGAAGGATGGAGGTGGAGGGAGCTATATACCATAGAGGAGGAGGGTCATGAGTGGGCTTGAAGGAAGAGGAGGAGAAGTGGATGAAGAGAATGAGGAAGGAGAAAGAGGGTCATGATGGGTGAGCTTGGAGGAGGCGGATAAGAAAAAACATGGATAAGGAGGAATGGGAGGAAGGGAAGGAGAGGTCGCCATAAGAAAGGGGCAAAAGTGGTGGGAGCCACCTTAGAGAGGGACATAGATGGGCTTGGAGGAGAAGAAGTGGAGAGAAGAATGGGAGAAAGGAGAAGACAGGGAAGGAGGGTTCATCGATGAGGTAGGCGGAGTTGGAGGGAGCTACTATGGAGGAAGAGGGCTCACAAGTGGGTTTGAAGGAGGAGAAAAGTAGATGAAGAGAAAGAGAAGGGGAAAGAAGGGTCATGGGTGAGCTCGAAGGAGGAGGATGAGAGAAAAAATGGATGAGGAGGAAGGGAAGGAGGGAGGAGAGATCGTTGATGAGAAAGGGGAAATGGTGGGAGCCATCATGGAGAGGGGCATGGAAAGATTTGGAGGATGAGGATGAGGAGAAGAAGTAGAAGAGGAGAAAGGGGAGGATGAGGAAGAAAGGAGGAGATACATTGGTGTTGGAGGTGGTGAAAGGGAGCAATCAGAGAGAAAAAAGGAGAAAGAAAATAGGGATAAAGATAGTTTAGTCATTTTATAAAATAATGATATCATTCTATTAACGAAGGTAGACAAGAGGACCACATTAGAATATTTCAAAAATTTGAAGGACTAGTTTGATACATTTTAAAGTTGAGAGGGTATAAATAAAATTAGACTAAAATTGAAGAAATATTTCTATAATTTATTTAATTTATAAATAATTAGGAGATATATAGATGGTCCAATAGATTAGAATATTTAGAATATTTCTTCTTAATAGGTTAGAAGCAGATTAGCTAGCTTAACCCTTTCTCTTTCCAACCTCTTTTTTATTATTTTTCATAAGTAAAAAATATTTAATATTTTTTGAAGCCTTATTCTTTCAAGAGGCATAGGTGGCAATGGCGGTGATAGCAGATAGAGAGGGGAGGAGGGAGTGGAGGTGGTGGAGGAAACAAAGTGCCATTGCTCTTAACTATAATAAAGAGGGAGTGATCGTTCATGACAACGAGGGGGAGTGGCATAAGAGAGGATGCTGTTATAGTATTTGTGGTGTGTGGAGGGAGATGGCAATTGAGGTGGGAGGTGGAGAGGTGCGTGTTGACATAAGGTGAGAGGTAAAGTGTATGTAGTATTGTTAAAGTTGAAGCTGTTGACTCTATGATTGATTTTGATGATAATAAATTATTGAGTAATTATAGTACTAATCATCTATTTTAAGATTGAATGTAAGATTTTCAAGTATCTAAAATAAAAATTATTTAAAATAAATCCTCTCAAGATTCTCAGCTAATGCATTTAAAAGAATAAGTTCTTACAAGTTTGGATGGTTCGTTGTGAAGAAAATGAAATCGAAAGAAGAAAATATCATTTGAAAGTATTAAGATCAAGAAATTCAAGTTTAGAAAGCTTAAATATGAAGAAAAATAATGTTGAAAGATTTTAAATCGACTCTGGAAGATTTCGAGTCGACTCTGACATGTTAGAAGAAGACTGGCACAAGCTCGAGTTAACTCAAAGTCAGTTCGAGCCAACTCTCTTAAAGAAGATAGAAGATTGTATTTTCAGGATCCCTATTCGAGCTAGCTCACTTTCAAACTTGAGCCGACTCGCTTATCGAGCTGACTTATCTGTAGAATCGAGTAGACTCCTATCATGAGACTGCACTAACGGTTAATTTTTTGTATTTTTTCAGCTGCTAGTTTTTGCTTCTAACGGCTATTTCAACTCTTCCAATGGTTAAAACTCACTTTCAAGCCTCTTCTAAGTTTATTAAAAGCTAGAAAATCATTTGAAAAGAATAATTTAATGGAATTAAAGAGAATTTTTTTTTCAAATGAGTGAGGATCATTGAATATACTTGAAAAGAGAAAAGAGAGGGATCGAGTGCATAAATTTGAGAGTTTTCAAAGAGTGATCTTCTCCAATATTTTCTACATCATTTCAAGCATCAAAAAAGAAAAGTGAAGCATTAAAAGAGTAATTCATCAACCTCTTCTTCGTACTTCAAAGAGTTCTTTTTCAATTTTATTTTGTGTTAAATTTTTTACTTGTATTTATTTTTTTTACAAGTTTCTTTGAGAGAAAGAAACTTGGAGATGAGATCCATCCAAGCCAGGATTTGAATATTGAAGATTTTGATTGGTGAGCTCGTAAAATCAACTGTATTGATTGTGATTCTAGAAATAATCATGTATAGATTTTGGTTGATGATCCTGAAAAGTCAATTAGATTTGTTTGTGAGTCTGAGTAAAATAAATACACTATAATCAAAAAGATTATAGTAAAATTTTTAAGAAACTCTTGGAGAGTAGACGTAGGTGTGGGGTTGCACCGAACTACTATAAAATTTATACATTTATATTGTGGCTTTCTTTGCTTGCCTTATTTAGCTTTTAATTTCTATTTTGTATAGTTTTAATATTTGCATAGCTTCTCTTATATCTTGATTCCACTGCTACATATATTGAATACTTTACAAGGACTTTAGATAAATTAATTTGAAGCATAAAATTATTTTAGATTTTAGATTTAGTTAAATTTTTATACAACCTAATTCATCCTCCCTTAGGTTGTTGTCTTTCTGGACAATAATTGGTATCAGAGTAGTTACTCTAATATCATTTGTTGACCTAGTAGTCTTGAGCGAAAGATCATGGCAACTCTAATTGGTTCCTCATTTGTCGAAGGTCAATCTATATCTAGATCACTACTATTCAATGGCACTAATTACATATTTTGGAAAGATAGAATAAAGATTTTCATACAAACTTTAGATTATGATATATAGAGAGTCATAACTAGAGGACCACACACATCTATTATTAAAGTAAATGATTGTCTCATCTCAAGTCAGAAAAGGATTGGGATGAATATGGTAAAAAGATGGCTTAATCGAATGTCAAACCAATTAATATTTATATTATTATTTGGATGTATAAGAATTCAATAGAATATTGATTTGTACATCAGTTAAAGAAATTTGAGATAAACTAGAAATTACTCATGAGGGAAGAATGCTAAGTTAAGGAGTCCAAAATTAATTTGCTTGTTCATAAGTATGAAATATTTAAAATAGATCAACATGAGTCAATTTCTGATATGCTTATCAGATTTATTGATATAATTAATGCTTTAAATGGTCTTAGCAAAATCTATACTAATCATGAACTTGTTGCAAGGTTTTAAGGTATTTGTCAAAGAAATGAAAAGCAAAAGTGATAGTAATACAAGAAGCTAAGGATCTCATCAAGCTGTTCATAGAAGAGTTGATTGATTCACTCATGACGCATAAATTGAATATATATCAAAAGGAGAAAGAAGAAAATTCAAAGAAGAAAAGATCATCACCTTCAAATCATTCACTAAATTTGAAGAAAGCGATGAGTCAGAGGATGAAAATAAGAAAAAATTAGGATAAAAATGAGGACTTGAGGCTACTCACTAGAAGATTCAAGAAGTTCATCATGAAGAAAGGCTTGAAAAATAAGAAAGATAATGAAGAAAGAGAGAGAAGCAATGTCACTTGCTACAAATGCAATAGGAGGGGACACTACAAGCTTGATTGCCCTCTAGTCAAAAAGAACCCCAAAAGAATAAAAGATTGCAACAATGGATATTTGGAGTGATAGTGACATTTTAATCTCCAATGAAGAAGAGGAAGGTGTGGCCAATATCTATGCCTCATGACTATTGATGATGAGGTAAACAATAAAATTCCTTTCAATTTTTTTTGATAAATTATATAAAGCCTTTCATGATTTAATAGATGAATATAAAAAGATACGGTTGAAAAATAAGAGATTTAAAAGTTCAAAGATATCACTAGATGAAGAAAAGAATAAAATTTTAATAAAAAAAGAAGAACTTTTGAAGGAAAAGAGAGAATAAAAATTTGTTAAAAATATATTTAGCAAAGTCTCGCATGAAAATAAATCTATAGTTTGCTTCATTTGTAACAAAGTAGGGTACAAAATTTTTGAATATAATATTAAAAGAGTTGGCCATATTTTGATCAAATAAATTTAAATTTTAAAGAAACCATATACACTAACTCTATTAGACTCAAGATCGTTTGAGTATCAAAAGTTGAAAAGTAATTTTGTAGGTATACCAAGCATCCAAGGGTATGAAAGAAGCAAAGTACTCTTGAAATTGGATGCTTAGGACTAAAATGGATAAGTAATGATCCTTGGTAAAAGCTATACATTCTCTACATCATACCATCATTATTTGTTGAATTTATTTGGAATAATTGATTGATTTTGATGACTTCTTCAATACTAACAATAACCTTAATCTATTGCTGGAATATTTTGTTTGGTTATATCCTCTTAATCATAATATCATATTGATTATAAGAAGCATAAGTTTCATTTTAAATTCAGCATGCTCCCAAACCTTTCATAACATGATATTACTCGTGAAACTTAAATTAAAATGAGCTTGATGGCATATGAAAATATTTGGATACAAAATTTTCAAATTAAATTTTGACATTCCTATAAACATGTAATTATTAAATATATAAAAAGCTACATGATTCAAGGAACATTGAGATAAGTCATCAACTCATAAAAGACTGTATGCTTGATCATTTGCATTCCATCCTAGGTTGACCCCTAAGGATTTAAAATCCTCTAATTGAATCTAAACCATAAAGCCTACATCTAGTTTCCTCCTAATTCGATCTCATTGATTTTAAACCCCCCAATTGATTAATTTTTGATCCTTCTGATTGATTTATATATCATTCTTAATCCTTGATTTGATTATCTTTTGATCCCTAAACAATTTGAGCCAATTTTTTTGAATCTAAACTTCTTGAACTATTTTCTACTTTGAGAAGTCGACTCTTGGACTTGAAGAGTTGACTTGTGACTTTTGAAGGAGAAATAGTGCTATGAGGAGCTGACTCCTAGTGTTACTGGAGTTGACCCCTCTTTAGGAGCCGACTCTTGATTTAACAGGAGTTGACCCGTGTCTAGGATGGATTTTCTAATTGGAGAAGTCCCATGTCTCTATCATTCTATTTTTTTTCTTTTGAGCTAAATCTCTGTCAAACCCCTCTTCCTTCAAAATTGGACTTCTTCTCTCCATTTCCATATGATTCTTATAGTCCTTGTTCTCCAATGGCACCCTGAAAGCAATTCGTCCAAAGAAAAATGAAGTTCCATAAAAAAATTCAAGAATTTAGGGCTTCTCCAAGTACTTCTCCCATATAAGAAAGAAAGACCAAGCTTCGAAATGATCTTAAGCAAAAAAAATGAACTTTAAGTTTATCTTTAAGTTTATGAAGTAAGAAGGAATTGTAATTAGTCAGAAATTAAGAGTATGAGTTGGAAGTCTAGTTTTCAAATTGAAAGACATATAGATTAAGATAGATATTGATGGCATTAGATACATACTACATATACAGACCGATGGGAGCACTTTCGATCATTTTAAGCAGCAATACATTGGATTGAGATTTATATTGGATTGACATGATGTTGAGGATATCAGTGCCAGTACTCATGCTATAGTAGATGATGATGACGAGACTCCTATAGCAGAACCCATTGTAATAGATATCAGAACTGAGTCAACAGAGAAGCATGAGAGACCACTTCACCTTCACAAATTAGCCATCTAGAGAGTAGCTCATAATTCTTTGGTATACTAGATGAGGATGCACTTATCGAGAGAATTTTCACTAGGATCGCCTCTTCTGTTTATATAAAGATTTAGAGGTACTCATCAGAAGCACAGCATGTGCAGAGAGAGCTGATGGATGCTCTACCATTGGTTAGAGAGGAGTCGGCCTAGCTGATTTAGACTTTCTCTATGGTGAGGGATGTTCGAAGACAGTCACCTGAAGATATCAGACCACCCTCTCAGTCTATTCAGCCCAGACCTACATCTTAGGATTATCCTAACCTATACTTACTTAGGATGTTAGAATTTTTTTTTATAGAGCTTTAGTAAACCTAGCAATCCATTTCTTTCATCTGTATAGGAATTAGCACTCATACATTTTGTATATATTCATATTTTATCATATTTTGCATTTATATTTAGCTAATTAATAAAATTTGATCTTTTATGAAATTCAATATGCTTGATATTTATACTTATGCTTTATTGAATATTTATTTTTTATAAACAAAGAGAAAAATATATTCTTGAATGCTTGCTTTTAATCAAATGAATGTGCATTTTTTGGAAGAAAAAGGGAAGAATCAAGAAATTAAGTTTGTTGCATTCATTATGAAAATAAGAATATCAAAGAAAATTATTTTGAAACTTAATAAAATAAAATTATTAATAATCATTTATCTTGATCTATTTATATATTCTTATTGTTCTCTTCACTTTTGGAAATCATTATTAATCTTAAAAAAAGATCATTGGTAAACAATCATACTTTGATTATCCTATGGATTTATTTGAGCATTCTTATGATTTTGATCGCTTGATTCATTTTGAGCAATTATTTATACTTTACATATTTTGATCATATCATCAGTTTTAAAAATTAATTGGTATCAAAGAATTATTTTGATTTGAAAAAAAATTATTGATGAACACTCATACTTTATTCTGATTGATTGATGTCGAAAAATAAATTTAAAAAATACTCTTCTATAATCTTTTGAAATTGATATCATATAAAATATTTCAAAAAAACTATCATTTATATTTAAAGCTAAATATTTAAAAAGAACTTTGATTTTATTCAATTGGTATCAGATAATTTATTATTTGCACACTTTGTATTTTATCAATATACTTTTTAGCAAAAATAGAAGAATGTCTATCTCAAATTTGATTTTGCAAAGTTATATTCTTGATAATATATTAGTTAAGATAAATCCAAAAATTAATATCTTTTTCGAGTTTAATTGCTTGATACTTCTTATGAAAAGGATGAAATGATCCTTTAAAAAAAATTGAAAAAAATTTAATTTGAATGATTTACTGATATCAATTCAAATTGATTTATCATTCTAAATTTTTAAAACTATTTGATTTGAATTGATATATCTTTATCACTTCAAAATTAAAGTAATTAATATCAAATTTTTTAAAAAATTGCTATTGCAAAATATATGGTATCAAGCTAAATTTGAAATATATTTTTACATTTTACTATGATTGGTTATTTTTAAGAATATATTTAAAATATATTTCTTTTAAAATTTTTAATTGATATCATGATAATTATTATTTGATTTAATTTTAAATAATTGGTATCAAGAAGATTAATTTTTACCATTGGTATCAGACAATCTAGTTTTGCTTTATACTTCATTATTTTATCTCTTAATAAAAGAAAAAATATTTTATCTCAAGTTTATTTTACTCTGATATATTCTTAGTACGATGTCATTTGAGATAAATTAAGAAAATTAATATCATTTCTAAATTTAAGTGTTTGATGCTTTTCAAGAAAAGAAAAAAATAACTTTTGAAAAATTGAACTTATCCTATGAAAATTTTTTATTCTGAAAAGCTCTAATCTTCTTGAATCTTTGAAGCTTAAAGCCTATTTATAATTAAATTTGAGAAATTTTTTAATGCATCAACTTTATTCAAAATAAGAGAGATATATTTTTAAATCTATATTAATTAAAAGAAAAAAGATAATTCTTTTTGGATTATTGCTGTTTGGATTGAATCTCAAAATATTTAGTAAGAAAAGGAATTAAATTAATTATTTTTCAGAAGAAATGAACTCAAGCTTCTTCAATTGGTATCAAGTAGAATTTTTCAAGAATATTATCATAATTCTCATAATTGGTATTAAATTTTCATAATTGATATCGTAATTCTCATAATTAGTATCAAATAGTTCATTCTTATCTTAAATTTCATCACTTTATCTTTTGACATAAAAAAAGTATGCTGTATCTCAAATCTAAATTTTTATGACTATATTCTTGCTATTACATCATTTGAAATAAATTTTTATGATATATTTTTGAGTGCTCTACTTTAGTATTGAAATAAGTGTTCCTAAGACTATGTTGTTTGAAAAATTTCATCTCTATTGAATCTTTAAAACTCAAGGTATTTTCTTAACTAAAATTGAAAAGTATTTTTGTATCAATATTTTTGAGAAAAGGAAGAAGTTTAAATCTGAATTTGAAAGTTGAATCCAAGATTTGAAAAAAAGAGAACTCAAATCACATTCTAAAAATTGAATATGTGTATATTTGATTAGAATTTATTTTGATGATTCATTTTAAATCCTTCTCTTATACTTTTTTGATGCTGTCAAAAAGCATAAGAGTTATGCTAAGTATATGCCTGAGATGATCATATGCTTGAAATATTTGAGTTGATCATTTGATTCATTATGCTTGAGATTCTTATTTGCTTGCTTAAGAAAATCACATGAATAAGTATGTTATATTAAATATCATTTTGGATGTATGCACTCTTGAATATAATGATAACATTCATGAAGGGTATACTTACATGTATCTAGTTATTCACTTTATGTTGTATATTGAAAATTAATTGAAATACATAATATGCTTTATTATACATATACTCAAATTTATCATCATCAAAAAAGAAGATTGTTGATCTGATGATTGATTTTGATGATAACAAATATTGAGTAATTATAGTACTAATAGTATATTTCAAGGTTGGATGTAGAATTTTCAAATATCCAAAATGAAGAATTTATCTTAAAGATAAATCCTCTCAAAATGCCAAGTCAATACACTTGATAGAATAAGTTCTCACAATTTTGGATTGTTTACTATGAAGAAATAAAATTGAAAGAAACAAATATCATTTGAAAGTATTAGAACCAAGAAATTCAAGTTTAAGAGGTTAAAATATGAAAAAATGATGTTGGAAGGTTTTGCATTGACTTCAAAAGATTTCGAGTCGACTCTGATATGTTGGAAGAAGATTGTCATAGGCTTGAACTGATTCGAAGTCAATCTGAGCTAACTTTTTCAAAGAAAATAGAAAACTGTATTTTTAGAATCTCTGTTTGAGATAGCTCATTTTTAAACTTGAGCCGACTCGTCTATAGAATCTAGTTGACTCCTATCATAGGACTGCACTAACAACTAGTTTTTCACACTTTTCTAATGACTAGTTTTTACTTCTAACGGCTATTTCAATCCTTCTAACAGTCAAAACTCACTCTTAAGCTTCTTTCAAGTCTATTAAAAGTTAGAGAATTATTTGGAAAGATAAATTAAGAGGGATTAAAGAGAAAAACTTTTAAATGAGTGAGAATCATTGAATATACTTGAAAAAGAGAAAATAAACGGATTAAGTGCACAGATTTGAGAGCTTTCAAAGAGTAATCTTCTCCAATATTTTCTACATCCTCTTAAGCTTCAAAAATGAGAAGTAAAGTATCAAAAGAGCAATTCATCAACCTTTTCTCCATACTTCAAAGTAGTTTTTTTTTCAATTTTATTTTGTGCTGAAATTCTTCTACTTATATTTTATTTCTTTACAAGTTTTTTTGAAGAAAAAAATTTGGAGATTAGACTCATCCAAGCCCAAATTTGAACATTGTAGATTTTGGTTGGTAAGCCCATAAAACTAACTGGATTGATTGTGATCTTGAAAATAATTGTGTATAGATTTTGGTTGGTGATCCTAGAAAATAAGTAGATTTATTTGTGAGTCTAAGTAAAACAAATGTACTATAATTAAAAGGATTATAGTAGAATTTTTAAGAGGCTTTTGAAGAGTGGACGTAGATGCAAGGTTGCACCAAACCACTATAAAATTTATGCATTTGTGTTGTGGTTTTTCTTGCTTACTTTACCTAGCTTTTAATTTCTATTTTGCATAGTTTTAATATTTGCATAGCTTCTCTTATATTTTAATTTCACTGCTACATATGTTGAACACCTCATAAGCACTTTAAATAAATTAATTTAAAGCATAAAATTATTTTAGATTTCAGATTTAGTTAAAATTTTTATACAACCCAATTCATCTCCTTTTTGAATTGCTATCTTTCTGGACAACAGAAGCATTGTATGCCATAAGTAGGGTGGATGGAGAGATTACATGGTGGAGAGCAAGCTGGAGATTAGGGTGGAGATGGTGTTGGTGGAGGAAGATGGAGGAAAGGAATGGGGTGGGGTGCCAACAGAGTTGAAGCGGTTGTAGACCGTGAGAGATAAATGGAGAGATTATGCAAGAGTGGGATGTGGGTTGGGGTGGGGATAATGGTGGTTGAGAAGAAGGGAAAAGGAGAGGTTGAGGGTGGAGAGGATGTCATCATGACATCACTGCAATCTTTTCTTCTTTCTTTTTCGTTACCACTATTGTAACCACCCATCGCTTACACCCTCACTGCCCTCTTTCTCCTCTTTGAATCTCACCCATAATCCGAAACCACCCTCTTTCTCCTCCTTTTTGAATCTCACCCATGGCCCTATGTCGCCCTTTTCCTCCTTAGATCTCACATGTGACCTCAACTTGCCATCCCCCTCCACTTTCGATCTCATCCATAACCCCGATGCCATCCTCTTCTTCCTTAGATCCAACCCATGACCACTATGGCACTCTCGCCTGATGCCGCCCTCTTCTTTCTTAGATTTTATCTGCAATCTTGATGCTAATCTCTTCCTCCTCCTCTCTCCTCTCTAATGCGCCACCACCACTGCCATGCCTATACCAAGGCATCAAGGAAAAGGAGGAAAAGATACTTTCTAAAATGCCCTCAAATCTTAAAATATTTGCCTGAATTGCCATTATTTTCGATTTGAAATTGCCTCAAAACTTCAAAGTATTTATTGCCGATTGTCGATGGATAAATCAATGCTGCCCATATTGAACCGGACGACTTACAAAAATAAATGATGAAAGGACTTAAAAGCTCTACGAAATACCATAGCAAAAGCCAAATATGTTAATCATGGCTAGCTTGAGATTTTTGGTAAATTATACTCAAATATATAGTATATGTAGATATTTAAGAGGGTGTTTAATAATTAACTCATTGAAGAAAATATACAAGCTTTGGTAGATTAAGCCTACGAGCACCTAAAACTCACCATTTGAAGATATGAATATCATTCAAATGGTTTCAAGATAAGAAGCATATCCGATTCCACCATCAAGAATTTTTTTCTTTGATGCATGCCTAGGCTAAATTAAACAATTGGAATATTTAAGGCCTAGCCACTAGACCTTATGCATTATCTTAATTTCTATCTTAGTTTCTAACATAACCATTTGTGAGTACATGCCTATTACCTTGATCAACCTCTCCTCTACTGGCACGTCTTTCTTCAGGAATACTATATGTACTATTGCATTTCATTGTTCCATTGAATGGATCACCTAAATTAAGCTTATGGAATTAAGACTTTATATTAAGAAAATAATAAGTGGGCCAAAACACTAGGAGCCCATGCCACTTAGAATTGAACTCTTATCCTCTCATCAAGAGAGGGAAGAGCTAGTTAATACTATTCGAGCCATACTCGATAATAGATGATCATGAACTTAAAGGGACAAGAAGAAATTTGGACTTCTCCTTGCATGAAATTTCTGCCATCATAATAATTAGTACATACAGGAGTTGGAAGGGAAGGAGCTTGGATTAGGATTTGAGATTAATTAACCTTATGGGAACAAGAAGAATTTTGAGCTTCGAGATCTAAAATTTCAGGGTCAATAGAATTAGATAGTTGAGACTTAATGTTCATCACATATATCAAAAAAAGTTAGGGTTGATCTTATTTAATCTTGATTACATTTGTGCTTGAAAATTTGGCACAAAAATTTTGTGAAACCATGCACCAACCTGGCCTTCCAATTTTTTTTAAAAGGCTTATAACGAGCAATTCTATGGAAGGCTTTATTGTTTAGCAATAAAAGAGTTGGTTAAATATATCAAAAGCAAAAAATATTTTAATATTTTTTGAAGCCTTATTCTTTTGAGAGACATAGATGGTGGTGGCGGCGATAGTGGATAGGGAAAGGAGGAGGGTGTGGAGGTGGTGGAGAAAGAAGCAAAGTACCATTGTCATTAACCATAATAAAAGGAAGTGATTGTTCATGACGATGATGGAGGCTGGCATCAAAGAGGATGCTGTTATAGTATTTATGGTGGGTGGAGGAGGATGGTAACATGTGGTGAGAGATAGAGGGGTACCGTGATGTGCGTTGAGAGGTGGAGGGGTTATGGTGTCACTGGAGTTGAAGCAGCTATATGCCATAAGCAGGGTGGATGGGGAGATTGTACGGTGGGGAGCAGGCTAGAGATCAGGGTAGCCATGGTGTTGATGGAGGAGGAAGACAGAGGAAAGAGTGGGTGAGTTGCTACCGGAGTTGAACAGCCATACACAGTGAGAGACGGATTGGGAGATTATGTGGGAGCAAGCTATGGATTGGAGTAAGAATGGTGGTGGCAGAGAATAAGAGAGAAGAAAGGTGGAGGGTGAAGGGGACGACATCATGACACCACTACCATTCCCTCCTCCCCTCCCTTTTTGACATTGCCACTGTAGTCACCCATCGTCGACACCCTCACTGCCCTCTTCTTCTTTGAATCTCATCCATGACCCAATGCCACCCTCTTCCTCCTCGAATCTCATCTGTGGCTCCATATTGTCCTTTTCCTCCTTGGATCTCATGCGCGATCCCAACTCGCTCTTTTATCCTCTTTGAATCTAACCTATAACCACCATGGCACACTCTCTCAATGTTGCCCTCTTCCTCTTTGGGTCTTACCTACAACCTCAACACCGACTTCTCCCTCCACCTCTCCTCTTTAATGCACCACCGCCAACACTCTACTACTCCAAGGCATCGAAGAAAAGGGTGGAGAAGATATTTTTCAAAAAATCCTTGAATCTTGAAATATTTGCCCTACTTGTCATTGTTTTCGATTTTAAAATGCCCCAAAACTTTAAAGTATTTACTAAACTAGCCACATATTTAAACACTCTACTACTCCAAGGCATCGAAGAAAAGGGGTGGAGAAGATATTTTCAAAAAATCCTTGAATCTTGAAATATTTGCCCTACTTGTCATTGTTTTCGATTTTAAAATGCCCCAAACTTTAAAGTATTTACTAAACTAGCCACATATTTAATTGGATACAACCGATTGTCAGTAGGTAAATCAGTACCATCCATATTGAATCGGATAGCCAGAAAAAAATCAATGAGGAAAAGACTCAAAAGCTCTTTAGAGTACCACAGCAAAAGCTAAATATGTTAATCATAGCCAACTTGGGATCATTTTGTAAATTGCATCCAAATATCTAACATGTGTAGATATTTAGAAGGGTTTTAACAATTAACCCATTGAACAAAGTACACGAACTTTGGCAGTATTAAGCCTGCGAGCATATAAAACTTACCATTGGAAGATGTGGATATCATTCAAATGGCTTCAACATAAAAAGCATATGGGATTCCACTATCAGAAATTTTTCTTTCTGATGCATGCCTAAGCTAAATTAACAATTTATAGGATTTAAGACCTAGCGACGATCTTATGCATGATTTTAATTTATGCCTTTTACTTAATTTATGAAATCATCATTTCTGAGTATAAGCCTATTACCTTGATAAATTTCTCCTCTATTGCCACATCTTTCACCACGAATACTATATGTACTATTATATTTTATTGTTCCATTCAATGGATCACCTAAATTAAGTTTATGGAATGAAGACTTTATATTAGGAGAAATAATAAGTAGGCCAAAGATACTAGGATCCTATGCCACTTAGAATTGAACTTTTACCCTCTCATCAAGAGAGCGGAGAGGTAGTTAATACCATCCGAGCCACACTCGACAATGGATGATCATAAATTTAATGGAATAAGAAGAATTTTGGGCTTCTCATTGCATGCAACTTATACCATCACAATAATTAGTACCTGCCAGAGGTGGAAGGGAAGGAGCTCATATTAGGATTTGAGATTATGTAGGAATAAGAAGAATTTTGAGCTCCGAGATCTAACTTATAAAAGATAATTTGATAATTTAAACTCTTAATTTTCAAGAAAATGAAAGATGTTGTCGTGTGTCAAAGTATATGTGAATAGAAAGCTTAGGCTACGGCAATACTATTCTTGTCACTCCATTTTGAATTCGTAAATAATCTCTCTTTTTGAATGTGCATGAACTGGTGTTCCTTTGGAAGAATGCATGGCTACCATTTCTCAAAAGGTGAAATTGATAATTGATTCTTTGATAGACCGGGCTATAACTTTAACCTCTATCGATCGGGCTTTTAATATAAAATGAATTTTGATGTAAGTTTTAATCAATAGGGATTAAAAGCTATAACTCCGTACACCAAAGAACCATCTTTTGATTCGCCTTTTCAAAATGATGATGATCTTGGTCGTTCCAAGATAAGTCTGCTTACGAAATTTTCTTCCACCAAGATTACTCCGGCCAATCTTGCAATCATTCTTAGAAATTA
Organism: Elaeis oleifera; assembly: GCA_000441515.1. Classification (NCBI taxonomy): domain Eukaryota; kingdom Viridiplantae; phylum Streptophyta; class Magnoliopsida; order Arecales; family Arecaceae; genus Elaeis; species Elaeis oleifera. The sequence goes on along the minus strand of KE506529.1, from coordinate 40,469 downwards.
CAATGAGGCATCTTTTTGGCAACAACATACATTCAGTGAACATGAAAGAAAGTTGCTCCTTTTTTTATGCCCATTTAGAAGCTGCCCAGAATGTATAACATTGGAACTCTCTTTTCTTCCTGGGCTCTGCCTTTCATTCGAAAGTATTGGAAAAATATATACTAAAAGCGTAGAAAAACTATAAAGAGGAAAAATTCTCTCACATGCTAACAAACCAAATGGAATACCAGCTTAAAAAAAAAAGAAAATTATGGCACCCCAGCTAAGCCTGAATCTTTGCCTTGGTGGTTGGGACAAATGTTGGGCCATATACCATGCATGAGTCGTCAATATCATAGAATTCCACCCTTCAGGGCCCAAATGAGATTCCCACATATCTTGACTTGGATATAAAAGAAGTGTTTCTTTCTTGTAATTGCTCCCGTGTTTCTTTATTATAGTAGTTAGTATCCGTCCACAGGTGAAATGGGTCAACGATGAGCCTTGAAAGTTGCAAACTGTAGTAGTTAGCATCCTTGGATTTTTTTTCATGGTACTTGCAACATGTACTTGGGCTTTCCGCCAACTATAGTTCGTTGCCACGAAAGAAATCAGGACCTGTTATTCTACAGTGAACGGTAAGTAAAATTTAAAAATTATGCTGCAAAAATTTTAGGATTCATTTGGTTGTGGAGTATCGGATTACGAGATAATTTGATGGTTCTAGAGAATTTATTATTATCAAAAAAATTATGAAAAAAAATTATTAATATATTTGATTAGTGAAACAATTATTTCGAAAAAAATTACTGTGTTTGGTTAGAGATAATCTCATATAGAGATATTGTCAAATTTCTAACAATATTTTTGAATAAAAATTCAAGTAATAATATTTTCTCAAATCATTCGTTGGTTATTTATAGCCCACTCACATAAATATTGTTAATATTGGCTATTTTGAATATTAAAACATATTTACATGAGTTGATAAATATTTTTAAATTAATATTAAATATTAAAAAGTATATTTCTTATTATAATAAATGTTAATATGCTTTGGTATATAAATAAATATATTTTTTGGGTACAAATTAAATATATTAATTATTAATAAATTTGATATTAAATTTATTGGTAATTAATAAATATTTGTTAATTATTTATTAGTATGTTAGTTATATAATATACTTAATATAATATAATATAAGTGAGGATATTTTTTCGTCAAGGAATGATAATTTCAGTATCTTCACTCGATAATATAGTATGAAAAAAATAAATACTACCTTCTTGATAGTATTTATTTTATCTTCTCTTTTAGAAATATAGATACGCAACCTATCATTTAGTTTATCATCTCTTTAATCTATTTTTGTACGAAATAAGATAATTTAGTATGGATTTATTTTTCAATGAAATCTATCATTTATTTATCATTCTTTTATATACTATTCATACCAAATATGATAATCTGACATAAAATTATTTTTTCATATCAAAGTATCTCCAACCAAACGAGCCTTTTGAAAGCGTGGCAGTAATTTCTTGTGTCTTCTCATAGATTTAAGTGAGTTTTTGGAGTTGCCATGGATGAATATAAAATATTCCTTACATAGACCAGGTCTTCTATTCTCATATCTTGTTATGATCTAGATCATTTCACACCCCAACTCCCAGAGATTATAAATAGAGGAAGTAAAGGGGACCCAAGGAGCAATCAATCCCCTTGCATTCCCATTTAGTGACCTCTTGAAAGGAGTCCACAATGACCAACCCAGGAAGCAATGCTCCAGCAACCAAGAACCTCCTGCAAAGTGAAGCCCTTAAGAGGGTTAGTTCTTTTCCTCCTCTTCTTCTCCTTGGATATAATTCTCTGTTTATTTGGAGCTTTTCTTCTCTTCCAACTAACCATTTTCTCCTTTGCAGTATATACTGGAGACAAGTGTTTACCCACGAGAACATGAGCAGCTTAAGGGATTGAGAGAGGTGACCATGAAACACAAGTGGCAAGTTCTAACTCTAATTAAACCCACTATCTTATTGCAACTTTTCCCATGTCTTGCTTCATGCATGGTAGCATAAGATGCACACAATTATAGTGGCTAAATCATGGACCATTTAGTGTTTACTGGTCACAACTTGCTCCACTTGGTAATTAGATTTTTTTTTTGATGTAAAGGAGGAAAATCCACCTGAATATGTATTAAAATAATTGTATAGATTGTAAGGGGGTAGAGATGTTATTTTTGCCTATAGCCGAGTTGGCTCAGGCAAAAGATAGAACCCAGAAATATGTGGGACTCGAGTCTCAAAACCTATACAATTTGATAAGTTTCTACATAGCGTGGCGGAGTTATAAATCCTGTCTTTGCTTTCACATACGCTTCTTGGTAATTAGAGTTTTAATGTCTATAATTATAACCATTAAATGGTTATTGGCTGATGGTTTATAATTTAATGGTTTACAACCTAAATTAGGAATTTTCCCAGATTCCAAACATTCTAATTCCTCACAGCTGGCTCCACCTGCTTGGTCCCACATTGAGACCAGTGAGAACAACGTCTCCATATGTTTCCATAAGGTATCTACCCTGCCAGCCATGACAAGAATTGTGTTGTTTGGTTCTTTGGTCTTGTATAAAGACCCAATGTTTTGCCGGTGCACAACTGATGTTGGACTAAACAAACGGCCTTTCAAAGTGAGGATTACAGAGCGAGATTTAACTCTATACAGAATAATTAGTAGGTGGCAAATGGATTGGTAGGTGGCCAGGGAATCTTTTATTAAAGGGCTATTTTGTTGGCCTCTTCGCTAGTTGCTGGAATTAGCATGGGATGGCCGCAAAGATATAGGGCTCTATAGAAGGATCTTGGAACATTCAAGTTGCCTTACCTCTTTTGGACCACTTGAAAAATTTGATTGATTCCCCGATGGAGAATGTCCAACCCTTCCTGACAAAAATAGTCCTAAAATGATGCTGAATGATTTTATGGTTTCTCTTTAACATCTTGTTATAGATTTCTAGAAAAAAATATGCACAATTAGCATGATCTTGTCTACTCTTTAAAACAATGCCATGCTTGAAAAGCCTAAAATGCTTGTGTGGCTAGGGAGAAGGAATAGAATATATGGAAGAAAGGTTGGTAAATAGGAAGGTGTTGTTATTAAACAAAGCAAAATTGAAACCATCAAACAATTGTAATGGTAATGTAATGTTGCTAAAACCATTTAGGAACCATTTTAAGGGTCTTGAGGATTCACGGTAGGGCTACCTCACTATAACCATATGGGATGATTGGAGAAAGAAAGGAAATCATATATAGAATAAACATAAAGATCTTCATAAAGAAGACTTAGTGCATCAGGAAAATTATTGATCCAAGCAATGCTTCCTTTCATGGAAGTATTGGTTCCATCAAAGTGGAAAGAAGATTAGATGCATGAGAGAGATAAGAATCAAACTTTTAAGAGATTTTGTTGTGCCTTGGTAATCT
>KE506528.1:99767-112161 GCA_000441515.1 Elaeis oleifera | reverse complement strand
ATTATTGATCAATTCATATACATTTATAAGTAGCACAATCGTCAAATGATTGGCTTTAGGATATATTTTCTAACATCAAAAGCAAGAATCTTGGATTATAACTCAATAGGAATTGGCACTATTGGAATGCATTGGTGTCTGGCAAACGTCGGGTTGGGAGCCAATATGTTGTATAACGATTAATGTGGTCAAAACCCCTTTCATAAAGGTCAACATGGATCTAGCACAAAGAATCATGGGATCATCCACTAGGTTCCTAGAATCAAGTAGAGAGAAAGAGAGAAAAGAGAAAAGAGAGGAAGGTTAAGAAGAGAGAGAAAAGAAGAGAGAGAGGAATGACTCTTTCTTCCTTTTCTTCTTCTTCCAAATTTGGGGACTTTTCTCTTCTTCCCTCCCTCTCTATCACGTCGATGAAGAGGCCAATGGTTGGTCATCATAGCAACATGTGGCTATGGCAACAGAGACGACCTCAACCATGGTCATGATTGGCAATGGTCAGTGAAGATTAAAACATGAAGAAGAGAAGACATGGAACAAGGGATGCTCTATTCATCGCTCCTGATAGCTTGTCGACTCCAAAGAAGATGATGGCGATGGCCTCAAGCTCAAAAAGAGAGAGAAACAAGGGTTTAGGTTGTTACCTAAGTCTATGATGGCAAAAGGGGATTTCGATGATCTTTCTCGTGAAAATCCAAAGAAACATGGAGAAGAAGGTGAGAAATTGAGGGAATTTCCTAGAGATTTTGTAATGGAGTCTTTGGAGGAGAAGGGGCATCCTTTTATAGCTAAAATCCTAGCATTTTAGCTGATTTATAGCTCGCCTTAGAGCTCTATCTATAATACCCAAAACCTAGCCCAAATAAAAAAATGAAGGGAAAGCCAACACGAGCATTGTACATGCTAGAAAATATGATGGGATGAAGAGACTCCCAAGGAGCTCTCTTTCTTCTCTTCTTTTCCGATTGAAAGGAGCCCCAATATGATTGGAATTCAAACTATTTCTGATCTCTAGTTCTCCCACTAGCTTCTACTTAAGGGCTCACCTCTAAGATCAATCACTCGAGGTTGGCCTCTCTTCTCTCATATTTTCTTTAGAATCATGGACTTGATTCATGGTATTCACCGGAAAACCATCACCAAGGCTCGCTAAAAACCTTAAGTAAGATATTAAACTTCTTTTCCTTCTTTTTTCTTGTATTAGACCCCATCCATCGACTATGGTTGATTGAAACAATGCATGGAAGAATCCCCTATTTTCTTCACTATTTCGAGCAATTTTTTTAACCACGATTCTTTTTTTGGCTATCCTCATCGTCAGCAAATATCACCGAATCTTTGCTTCTAGTTGTTAGCCACTAACCACTACCTTTTGCCATCCTTTTCTTCATCTTCTTCCTCTAATTTAGGAAAGAAGATGCAGTTCCCTATTTTCTCCAAGATAGCCAAGAGAGAAAAAGAAATAGGAAAAATAAGAAAAGAGAAAAGAAGAAAAAGAAAAAGAAAAAAAAGGAAAAAGAAGAAGAGAATTCTCTCTCCGTTGACCTTCCTCTCTCTTCTCACTTTCTCTCTCCAATTTCTCTCTAGTTCTCTCTTTAGAACTTTCTCTCTCTATGAACTTTATCTCTCTAAGATTGGTCCAGTGATTTTTTTGATGATTTTGATCGAGCTTAATGAAGGATCCTAATCTGTAGTCTCTAGACAGCATGCAGGCATCCATCTGATTTTTATTGAACTATTAAATTTCCTCCATGATTTTATTGAACTATGTGTATACTAGTTTAATCATAATTTGATTATATCACCTTGATTGGACTGATCAGGATATCAGGCAGTATTGCCTAATCAGCCATATTCTATCTTATTAATTTCTCTCTCCTTTGACAACTCTCTCGAGTTGATTTATAAACCTAATGAAGGATCCTCAGTCCTATCGCTTTGAATTTGAGTTGACTCCATAAAAAGATTTTGAACCACCCAATTGGTCAAGCAACATACCCACATCATCTAGTCTTTAGTAAGCATTGCCAGATTTGATCTTTGTTGATCTTTATTGAGTCATTCTATCTTAAGTGATCTTGATTAGTTGAAGCTACTTGATCAAATTGACTTTTGATCATTGAATGATATACTAGCCTCCACTTTGGTTTTGTTAGATACCACTAGATCTGATCACCTTTGGTATTTGTTGAATCACTAAAATCTTATAATCGTGATTAGTTAAAACCATCTTTGTTGGACCGATCGGGACATTGGAGACTACCACTTGCCCAGGCTTGTGAAGGTGTCGGAACTTAGATTTTTATACTTAAATATTAATTATTAAATTTTGATAAAAATATTTTGAATAATACTTTCTGAAGGATCCTCTTAGAATTGATTGAATCTGCCAATTCATTATTTCTATAAAGATAAGTAATGAACCATCTTTTTGAGATATTTCATAATATTATTTTGAAAGCAAATAATTGATCTTTAATTTTGCTTGATTTATAAAGTTGTGTTTGAATAGAGAGTGATTTGCAAATATTGAGATTTTAAAAAATTATGTTTTATCGATTTATTATAGAATATACATATGTTGAATGAAATTTTGATGTATATGTTATCTTACAAAAGTGCTTTGATACATATTGAATTTGAGCTCACAAGCTAACTTTGTTATCTGGACCCTGCCAATGGAGATTATATATTGGTTTTTTGGACTCTGCCAGTAGGGTTTATACATTGGTTTTCTAGACTTTGTAAAGGGGGTTATGTATTGGCACTCTAATTATGATTAAGCTCATTACTTCTATTCTAGCCCACCATAGGATATAAGTGGGGTCATAGTCGAAGGCTATTAAGTAATATGTAATTTATTTCAAATTGGATTTATGATTGTACATATATATGAATAATTAAAAAATTTAATTTGCATAAATAAGCATAGAATATATTTTATATTATTTATGATATTATTTTAAATATTATATCTTATGATAGTATTTGAAATATCTTGTTGAGATATTCATTATTTACTGGATATCAAACTCCTTATCTGTCTTTTCTTTTCAGATTTAAATTCTTAATTATAGACATGAGTACTGCTTTAAAAATAAGTTTAGAGATGAGAGTCGATAGTGTCAATCGAGTTTAGACATAGATTTATTATTATATTTTATAGGATTATTATTTGATGTTTAATTGATGTAAGATCTTTTGAATATCATTGAAATTTTGTGAGAGATAAAGTTGATTTTAGTTAGTTAAATTTTAGACTTAATTTATTATTAATTCTATCATGATGCATTGATGTCATATTTGGAATACCTTGCATGCTTGAGGAGAGAGTTCTCCATGAGTATGTAGCAGTTGCAATGATCCTTAGGCTCGTGATCTTGGGTCGAGGGCATGACAATGTATATGATATCAGAGCATAAGTGGATAAAGCATAAGACATAGTCTCCTATAAAGGATGAGTGTTATTGACCCAAGATATGATTTTGATGGTTATAAATATTGAAGTATAAAAATTCATCTAATGTCTATGAAGTTTTCTTGGAGAATGTTTTTTAGGAAGACATTACTTTCAGTGAGCCTTGGAATCACTTGAGATATATTTGAACTAAGAAAATCAAGTTTGAAGATGAATTAATGAGAAAAGTCAAATTGAGATCAACAAATGGACTCATGGCTTGAATGAGTTGACTCTAGTATGCTCTGATACTAGCATGCAAGATTGACACATCTGCGAGTCGACTCATGGATGTCCTAAGTCGACTCGCTTAATAGGATAGAAGACTAAATTTTGGAACATTCTGCTTGAGTCGACTCATGGTCATGGCGAGTCGACTCCTGGACTTGGATGAGTTGACTCCTCATCTGGTGAGCCAACTATCTCATGAAAATAGAAAGATGAATTTTGAAGATCTAAAGTCGACCTGGCTCATAATCTATGTGAGTCGACTCTTGGACCTTCACGAGTCGACTCTTCAGTCTATGAGTCGACTCTTGCACTTTTGATAGTTCCAATAGCTAATTCTGTAGAAGATCCTATTTATCTAAAAAAATTCAATGGCTAGTTTCACTCCTAACAGTCAAAATGGTTGGAATTAAGTTCAAAGGATATAAAACTTGCTAAAAATTGAATGAAGAAATAAGAGAAACCAAGTGAATAGAGGAGAGAACTATTTCTAGGAAAGGAGCCCGTTTTCTATATTTACTGCATTCAAGAGATCTCAACCACTTTCCAATCAAATTCTCTTGATTTTTCTGAGGGCAATCAAGGAGGAAAGAGTACGTATTAAGTATAAGCATTCAAATATTCTTCGAGCATGTTTCATTGACAACAATCAGCTCATTAAGGAGCTCTCCTCTATTGTAAAATTCTTTTATTCTAAAATTTTGTAACAAGTCCCAAAGGGTCTAAAACTTAGGTATAGGCTTGATCCAAATCTGTAAATTGGATTGGAAGCTTAGGGCAAAGGCTTGTAAAGATTTTGATTGGTTGACCTAGGTTAAAATCAATTAGATTGTTTGTGAGACTGGTAAAACAAACTTGCTGTATTCTTTGAGAATATAATGGAATTTCCAAGTAAAAGCTTGAAAGTAAACATAGGTGTTTGGAGTGCACTGAACTACTATAAAAATTTATTGTATTTGTATATGTGACTATTTCTCTTTATTTGCATTCCATTTAGCTTTTAATTTACTACACTTCACTTAATTAGTTTTGCAAACTAGCACATACATGCTTAAATTTTTGAAAATCCAATTCAACCCCTCTCTTAGATTGTATGTGGATCAACACCAAGGACATTAGGATGTAAATATGTATTAATTATACTATGAGATATCTTAATGAATTATTCCATGATTTAAAATTATATATGAAAAGATCACAAAGAAATTACAATTTATAAGGTTTGATATATGATGGGCAATCTATGGATCATGTTATGATTAGTTTAATTTCATCTAAATTAATTGCAAAAGGATTGATCATGAAATTTTATTTTGCATTGTGATTATTAATTTGATCATTAATAGTTTAAGTGAGTTGCAAGCTCAATTTTATATAAGAGAATACTATTATATCGCTCTTGATTTTGAAATTAATTATTTTGTGGTAAGATAAAATTCATTCATATAATAATGTTTAAGTTTGGATTAAGAAAATTTTTTATGCTATCTGATTGGAATATTCTTCGAGGTTGAACCTAGTATATAGATCATGTATAAACTAACATGTATGAAGAAAGTATATTTGGGAATATTACAATAAGTTTATTTCTAATGGAAAAAATTAATTTATTTTGAAATCATAGAGTATTTATCCTGGTGGAATTATTCAAATTTAATTACCATTTTTAGATCAAAATAATAGATCTTAGTTATGTCTATTGGAGACTATATGGTGTGTATGAAACTTCAATTCAAAGTTTGGATTTACAAATTCATACATGGATCTTTTGCTATCATTCTTATGGTCTTGATATGCCATCTGGGATTAAGATAAAAGATCTTATTTATAACTATCAGAGATTAAGGATGTAGGAAAACTTTAATTTAAATTTGGGTTATGAATTGATTTAGAGTTCTTTTGATATTGTTATTGAAGTCTTGATAAAATTGGTATTGCATAGAGATTTGATTTTAAGAGACTTGCATGATCATCATGGAAGGTTTGATAAATTTTATAAATATCTCGATGTAAGAAACTCTGGAAGAGATGATTAAGTCAGTTTTACTTATGTGTTTTGATTTAAGGCCTTCTAATTTGTGTAGCATTTAAAAAATTCTTTTGGTTGTTGTTACTCATAGATGTTTGATTTTGAATTATTTAATTGCCAAGAGGATTAAGATTTAATACATATTTGGAATATTTAGAGTAATTGGCCATTATGATGGTTTTGAAAGTGTCAATGGACTCAAGGTTGGTTTTGATGGATGTGTTGGACGCATATTGGAGATAAGAATTAGAAGTTTCTCTTGAATTTACTTAGAACTTAAACTCTATATATTTTCAATACACAATAGTATATTTGATTGAAATCCATTTAGTGCATCCAAAGTAAATTTTGATGATTTAAATTAGAGTGTGCAGCAAAGTATGGTGGTCAAAATTATTTTAAGCTAATTGATAATGTTAATTCTTTAAATTAGAAAGTTTATACCAGAAAATCTGATTTTCCTTCTAGAGGATTTCATTGATAATGGAAAAGACAATATTTTGATTCTAGATTATGTTGGATGTCCTATGTGGTTTTATTAGGTCTCCTATCTATTGTGCTACAAAAATTTTTCTATCATTTTGAGTCTAAGACAAGTTGATCATCAATTCTTGATCTTAGATTTGGAATATTTGAAGCTTATGCTTCTCTATCAATTTGAAAGAATGTGAGGTTATTTATCGATCTTAGATTTTATACTCGAATGTTCATCTACTAAGAGTATAGTAATGTTTATTTATGATTTTATGATAGATCAATTAAATCGAGCATATTTGATGTTTTTGATGAAAACTTAATATCCTTATCTAGAATTAAGATACAGATTTTGGTTATAAAGAAATGAATGGTTATGATTCAGACCAATTGTTGAGGTATTGATTTTTTCTTATGAAATGATTTAATGATGAAAAATACGATGATGATTGGAAAATCAAAATGTTTGATGACAAGATTTGAACTACAAATCCTAGGTAAGAAATTTGAGGATGAATTTTTTTTAGGGATGGAATATAATACCCAAAACACAGCCCGAATAAAAAAATGAGGGAAGAAGCCTGAATGTGTGTTGCACATGCTTGAAGGAGTTCTCTTTCTCTTCTTCTCTGGCTGAAATGAGTTCCAATTTGATTAGGATTCAAGCTATTTCTTATCTCTAACCCTCTCACTAGCCTCTATTTAAGGGCTCAAACACTTCTCTAAGATCAATCACCTGAGCTTGGCCTCTCTTCTACCCTATTTTCTCTAGAATTATGGACTTGATTCATAGTGCTCATTGGAAAAACCATCACCAAGGCTTGCTGGAAATCTCAAGTAAGATATTAAACTTCTTTTCCTTCTCTTTTCTTGCATTAGAGCTCATCTATCAGTTGTAATTGGTTGAAACAATATGCGAAAGAATCCCTATTTTTCTTCACTACTTTTGAGTGATTTTTTTAACCATGATTCCTTTTTCTGACTATCCTTGTCACTAGAACATGTCACCAGACCTTTGCTTCTGGCCATCAGCCACTAACCGCCACCTTTTGCTATCCTTTTCTTCATCTCCTTCCTTTGATTTGGGGAAGAAGATGCAATCCTCTATTTTCTCCAAAATCGCTAAGAGAGAGTAAGGCTAGAAGTGGGTCGAGCTGGGCTGGACCATACTCGTATTTAAACACAGCTTGAAATATTTTTTTGGACTTCAGGTCGAGCTTAGGCCCGAAATTATTTAAAAAATCCAGCCCAAGCCTGGCCTAAATATGATTGGGCTAGCCCACAACCCATACCATCTCTCTTTCCTCTCTTAAAAATATAAAAAATTCGATGATGATTGCTGGGTCTCCAACAATGATGATGATCTCTTGGGGCCGGCGACATTGACGAAGGTGACGTTGGTCTCTGATGAGCAATTAATCAAACTGCATGGGAACATCATCGAAGGTGACCTCCTCCCTCTCCCCCTTCTCCCTTTGAGACTGTCGGGGATCCATTTATGTAAACAATCAGTCAAAATCCATGGCAGCCGCTACATCTCCCTATGATCTCTGATTGCCAGAAGTAGTTTCAGGTGTCAGAGAATGAGAGATCGAAGGTGATTTAGGGCATCGAAGGGAGAAGATGGGGTAAAGTGGAGTATTGTACGATGAGAGGGTGGGGCGAGGTTCCAAATGTGGGGGCTTGGGGATTTATTAGCAAACACATGCTTTGATTCCACTGCTAGGTAGAAGATAGGAGGCGAGGAAGAGGATGGCGAAGGCAAGGAAAGGGCAGGGGAGATTTCTAATGAAGGCAAAGAGGCCGTTAGCGCCGTCGCCCATGGAGACAGTGTGACACCCGAATCGAGACTATGATAGCTTAGGAATTTGCATATATATGAGCATTCATATTGGTATATGGTACAGCATGTCATTCATGATATACTTGAGCATTTATATGTTAATTAGTTAGTAGTAACAAAGCCTAAATCTAGTCATTAGTTAAGAAGAAATTGATTGAAGAATGGTTAAGGAATGATTGAGGAATTGGATCAATATTAGTGGCTGAAACACGGGTTGAGTCAACTCGGCTCTCAGTGGAGTCGGCTCGACGGTGGAAAAACAGTCAGATGAGATTTGAAATTCTAGATGTTTAGGTTCTAATTTAAAAGATATGTGAAAAATTGATTGAGCAGCTTCACTCCATAAATAAAGGACTAAAAATTCTTTTAGCACCACATCAATAGATCCATAATTGAGTGGTTTTCTATGAGGTTGATGCTTAGCAAATTAAACCTTAGTTTATTTTCATTCCAAAGCTTAGACACCAATCCTTTTTGCTACTGATTTTGTCCTTTAGTTAAAATAGAAATGTTAAAGAGAAAATAGAGCTGGAAATAGAGGAAATTCTTGATCAGAATTTGAAGGGAATGCAGCTAGGAACAGAATCTTTATTGAAAACTGGTTGGAAAGAGGACAATTGCTGTTGGGAGAAAAAAAGAAACCTGTGGGGATAGCAACAGGGATTCGATCATTTGAGGAAAGAATTTTGATTTCTAAATAGAGTTTACACTAAACTTTAAATGATTTCTTCCTAATATGAAGTTTAGATGACTTGAACTATGAGATTTCTGGACTAAAATTCAGAAAGTAAAGAGCCTCTGCCAATCTTCTTGAAATTGATCTGAATTATTCCAATAAAGGGATAGAAATTATGTTAGCTGAACTAGGAATAAATCATGAAGGAGAGATATGGATTGAATTGATGAAATTCTAAAGTTATATTGGGAATTAACTAACCCTAAATAAAACATACAACATAGAACCAAAGTGAAAGATTGGAAAGGCTAGAAACTAAGCATATAAAGCAAAGTATGCATTCTCATCTTCATGAACGAGGTAGTATTGTAATTGATAAGGGTATGTCTACTTCTTATAGGTGAGGAAGAGAGCCCAAAAGGGGTTTTGGATCAATCAAGCATCAAGGTGGTGCAGTAGCTGCCTAGAGGTCAGTGAATTCCATCCAACTTTGGTATTTTCATTATATTTTTGGTATGAAAAAGATTTATTTTGAAAAAAAAGTTACTCTTCTATTATTCTACAGCTGATATACATGTACGCTAGCATAGAAATAGGAATGATCTTCTTGACAGCTTATGTATATCACTTATGTATGTATATGTGTATATGAATTGGAATGGCATGGCATTTATGGTTTGAAATGTATTGAAATAGCTGACTAGCATTTGAGTTTTATCGAGCATATCTTTCAGCAGGCTGCCCATAGGAGTGATCAATCTATGGGTGTGCCTTAGTATCAGTCGGTATCTCCTTGCAAAATATTATGCCCATAGGGGCGCAGCAATATCAGATGTACCGTTCGACTACCATAGTAGGGGTGCACTGTGGTGAAATTGACGGTAGTACAATGGCATCTCCTTACGATCCAGTATGCCTAGTAGGGCTCAGTTTTATTCGACGCACCATATCGACTGCCCATGGTAGGGGTGTGCTACGGAGTAGTCGGCGATAGTCCAGCAGTTTTTATTTTGATAATCATTTGCACCATTTATTCTTGCTTAACATGCAAAGTTTTAAATGCTTATCAATTATTTATGATATATGTATCTTGAGTATTACAGCCAATCTTCTTATTTCCCCACTATTCGATGAATTACTCACTCACTGGGACCAGTGTCTCATGATGTGCCTTTTTTCTTTATTTTCTTTCGATAGGTTTAAGACATTCTAACTCAGCATAGCAGTTGCATCTTCAGCATTCATTTTTAACAGAGATCGGTCATGTCAGCTAGTGGAGGAGTATTCATTTTGGTCAGATCGGCTCAAGGAGAGGTATCTTTTCCTTGACTATGCTAGTTAGTGTAAGAAGCTCATTTTGGAAGATTTTTATTTTGGGGTGTTGTACTCTATGGTGGGTTATGTTTTGGACTGAGTTGTATCGGCTAAAAAGAAGTAGTATTGGAATGTACTATGCACTTGATGTTAAGTTATGGATATTAAATGAATACCTAGTGTTGTTCTTCAACTATGTCAAAGGGATTGAGATTTGGTTTTAACTTGAAGTTGTGTGTTTGTTGAATAATATGAGTACAATATTTACACTTATTTGTAACAGGTTAAATATTGAGACTGAACTGAGGTGGGTTGCAGTAAACGGTCAGGGTTTAATAGTGTTTTGTGAACTGCAGCATAAGATACTACAAAAATTCTATCCGGATGCCACACTCTTACCCAGATTAGGGAGGGTGTGATAGATAGAGATGTCGATGATGTTCATGGTGAGGATGTCGATGAGGTCAAAGTCATTAGGGATGATAATGAAGGTGCGACGGCTGTCAATGTATTAAAAATTATATCCTAAAGCCAATCATCTAGGTTGTAGATGATTGTACTCCATACATATATATAAATTATAAAATGATAAATGTTATCTGACAAGATTCATCATAAGAAATATATCTTCCTAAAGAGAACTTATATGTTATAATGGAGTCCTTAGAGCTACTTCTAAAATGATAAAGAAAGATTTATCGTGTGATTCTTAAATCCTGCTCACGACCAAATGATACAATTGTTACAAGGATGATAATTGTATTGAGTGTAAGTCGTTACATGCTATATTAGTTGGTTGTCCTCTTAACCAATGTATATGGTGATACGGGTATGGCATATGGGTGATTTGTAGGAGTATATTTCACTAAGCGTGACCACTTTCGAAGTACTCTACTGTCAAGGATTACTCTGATGGGATATGGGTATATGTGTCCTTCTGATCTAAGGCTATCTTGATGACTTGCAAGCAACTCACTGTGCTTTGGTGTCGAACTATCTGAATTTTAATTCGATGATAGAAGATTTTTAGGTACAGTCAAGTACTTGTGAAGTCTGAGTGAGAGTCAAGATGGGATTGACCGTTCCAAATAAATTAGAGATGATGCATCATTGTATTTCAATTTAGCAAAACTTTTGCCAAAGTAGTCCTATGAGGAGTCACAGAATTTTTGAGGTTGAGACACAATGTAGACCACTCATCCTGGATTGACAGTTTAGCCAGAAGTCATCCTTGAGCATCGAGTGTCAGAGGAATGAATTATACGGTAACTATATCTACATGGGTTCTAAAGTATTGTTGGGCATACATTCGGCCTATCCGAACGTCAGAAATCATTGCTAGATGATAACATCGATTAGTACATGAATTATTCTAATGCTATCGACTTTGGTTCAAACCTATGGGATCACACACATAGAAGTATCGTCTGATCAAATGGCTAATCAACGATTATGAATCATTGAAGGTTTAATTATCAATGTGATTAATGATTAATCTTTTACCAAGGTTGCAATAAATTATTACTAATGATTGATAAATTAGAAAATAATTAATTAATAATTTAATTATTATTGGCTCAATTTGACTGAGCAATGGAGATTGGATCAGATCTAATTAAATTAGATTCAGTTAGGTTTGCTTTGGATTGATTGGATGCAGTCCTATTCGATAACAGGACTTATTCCAATTGATCTCAGGGATGCAAATCAAATTTTGAGTTGAATGAGATTCAATTTACTTTTATATATATTTTGATTGATCAAACCCTATTAGATAATAGGCTTGATTGGATCAAACCCTATTATCAAATACTTCCCTAATATCCATTAAGATGAGAAGAATCAATCCCCGAATCAATAGGATTTTAATCTAACTAATTTTCTAATTAGATTGAGGCCTAATTGGTTTCATAATTGGGTTAAGACCTAATTAGTTAATTTGTTATAACTAATTTCTAGGTTAGTTAGGATTGGGTCCAAGAATTACTTAGAGTTTGATGAAGATTCATGAGTCCTATTTGAAATAGGGCTGAACCAACTCCCTCCACCCATCTATTTAAGATCTCTTAGCCCCTTCTTGTGTTTTAACGAGAGAAAATCCATGCCCATCATAAAAGCCACGTTCTCCCTCTCTTTCATGAGAAAAGTAGGCATCCCCCCATCTTCTTGTCGCTTAAAAGAAAGGAGGGGGCATCCAAGAGTTGGACGCCCCATATCCCACACGCCAAGCCTTGTTCTCCTATCCCTTTTGAAGGATTTTGTGACACTTTTACTGTTGGTTCTTAGGCATCAAAGAGGGCTTCTCTTGTTGATTCTATAACAAAAATTAGAGAAAAAAATTCTTTCCAACGAGAGAAAGAGAAGGAAGAAGAAGAG
>KE506528.1:60847-74433 GCA_000441515.1 Elaeis oleifera | reverse complement strand
CTTCATCTTTGTCTGTGTGAATTTTGGAGTTACCACCTCATGCCAAATCCTCCCTCCCCACATGTTTTATCTCGTAGGTGATATGCATTTGGTGGCCCATACCAATGGCATTTGCATGCATCGGTACATTGATTGATAGGTGCATTAGTTATGGTGTGGAGAGATTGTACTTTATAAGTGGTTTTAGATCCATAGGAGTATGGGATTTCTCTTATTAATCTAATTAGATGCTTATTTGTTCTCAATATTAGTGGAGGCAGGGTGAAAATATGGATGTTTTGTATAAATGCGAGTATTTCACCAGCTCCTTTTGGAGCTAGTGATCTTTTTCAAAGGTCTGCAGTAACCCTACAAACTATGATAGTTTACTGTTGGCTTAGTCATTCTATAATGACTAAGAAAGGGTAGGTAGTGCTTGGGCAAAGAATTCAGAATTGCATCTTTCTCTAGCTGCTCGTGCAAGAGAAATTTGAATTTGCTCAGGTGCTCGATCATGTATAGTATATGATCAGTGATCAATGTCCCCTCCCTTATCTGGGCATTGAAATAGCACAAGATGTTTTGTGCCTCTGAACATCATTAAAAATACCGAAAGACTCATTCAACACTTGAAGTATTTTCTCTGACTGAGCATCCTCAAATTTGTGATTGAATTCATCGTTCATAGTCGCCCATATAATGCAACACACAGTGATTCGATCATTGAGCCATTTCTGGCAAGTGTCTCAGACTACACCATGAGCATTTGGAGCAGGCTCCTCATGCGCCAAATCTATAAGAATATACAAGAACTGCTCATGCTCTAGGATAATCTAAAGTTTTTATATCAGCTATCAAAATTGGATCCCATAAGTTTGTCACTGTCCAACAGTGAACGGAGCGACAAAGTACTAGCCATAATTGAAAAAAATATAAGACCTATTAGCATATGAATTATTTAATCTTAAAATTTAGACTTTAGTCTAAAGGATCTTTCACTATTTTATACGAATTGGTAGTCTCTACCTCCAATTCGAAGAATTACTTTAATTTCTTAGTAGGTACCAAAATCCACACAGACAGCACAGAAACTCGAATGTAGCTCAATTAATCCTTGTGCATCTATGGTAGGTTCTTAACCAATTATTTTTCAATAATTTTTAGTATTAATTTCATCCCTGACAGCTCTTCAGCAAGTGTTTGGTGTCTCTACTGAAAGTCCTGGTTAGGTCCAATTATTAACATGACTATGCTTAGTGCATCTAACTAACAAATAATTAGATCCGAGTGTGGCTAGGCCAACCAAACCATCGATTAAAAAGTCACAACTGAGTCATCATATTATGAATGATAATTTCAATAGCTAAATAAGCACCAGACATGTGGCACCTCCAATGATTATCTAGACTATTGGATCCATTATCATCCAACTTAATAGAAGGCTATGATCTAGTTATCACCATAACCATTTCATTTTAAAGATATAATAATTTAGAGGACTTAATTATTATTTTAGAATGAAGAGAAGAGATTAACTAGTAATCAACTATCCTCCCACTGACTTCATCAAGTCTTTGAAGAGGACTAGAGACTAAGCTACTTCAAGGGCACCTAAATCAGTCATACTAATTAACCTTAATGGCATGGGTCAACTCAAAGCACTAGGTGATCTAATCAAAATCAGATTGACCACATTGGTCAGGTAAGTAGTGATCAGTGGGATGATTTTCATTTCTTCCTTAGACACCAACGTAATTGGTCAGAAAAGAGAACAATCTCAATTAAAAATCCCTTTCAACCACTTGTCTTAAACACCAATTGGTTCATCAGCTTCAACTTGATCAGCAAAATGACTCAGACTCAACCACTAAGTGACAATCAGATCTATCTGATAAATCAAATAATGGACTTAATCAACCACAACTATTAAGATTTGATCAAGAAAGAATTGACCTGATCTAAATCAACTATTAGTTAGATTTGATCAACTACTTAATTTAGTCTATTATCTATTTGATTTTAATCCTAGATATAATCCAATTAAAGGACCTGATTCAAGCTAACCCATAGCCCCATGTTTATGCAACGTCATTAGGTCTTAAATTCACAATTTTAGATCTAAAGATTCAACTCTTATTTCTCAATTAGGTGTAGAATTAAGATGGGTTTAGGTTAGAAATTGAAACCATTTCAGATGTAAACTCCTTTACATTAAATTTTATACAAAATATTCAATCCAGAAATTTGAGTCGATTTATCCTGGACTGAGTTAACTCAACTCTGAGACATAGTCAACTCAGTGGTGATGAATAGAAATAGATATCCTCAGCCTGCACAACTGAGTCAGCTCATCAAAGAATTGAGCTGACTCATCAGGGTCTTGAGTCGACTCAAATTAAAATTGAGTCGACTCAGCAGGCATGACAGCAACACATTACAGAAGTTCATATCAGATATTTTTGCATAAGTAACAATAAAATCAATCATAAATTCTTTTAGTTCTAATCTAAACTTATGATCTTAGATTTTATTTACAATGATTAAAATAATTTTAAAAATTTTTTTCACTATTCTTCTTCATGGGATGTGATCACATCGGCATCCCTACATGCCATCAAAGAATCTATTGATGGGCAAGAGAAAGACTTTAATTCCTACTTCCTCTTATGATCGGATAGTCATGGTGATTAACTCAATCCAAGTACTAGGCTATTAAGACATCTAATCTAATATATCACATATGAAATAGATTAAATTTTAGATCTATATGCATATATATTCATATCAAAACGAACCTAGGCTCTGATACCACTGATGCTCTAACCATATACGTTTCATGCATGCATTTCCAAACTTTTTTGAAATATATTATAGTGGAAGATAATAAAATTAATAAAATTAATCTATCATGCATTAGATATGATCTCAAACCTCCTACCCTAGAATCAATGACATGACATAATATGCATACAAAATCTGAAATCAAAAAATCATAGATCTAATCTATGCAATCATATTAATTCTACAGATCATATATACATAGCATTTGAGTACAAAACCCAATATCTGAGTGCAGGTTGTTAATCACTGCAACTAATTATCATAGATAAAATGTTCTCCTTAGTCTTGCAGCAGCCGCACAGAATGTCCGGCCTCCATAGGATGTCCACACGAAGCACGCAGATCGATCTCATTGGAGTGCTAGCTCCACGCAGAGACCATAGGATGACTGATGTGGAGGAAGAAGAAAAGGTGATGGAAGATCAGCAAGAAGACTCTCTTCTCTCTATCTTTTCTTCTCTACCAAAAACCCTAGATCAAAATCTAGAGATCCCACACCCTGAATGTCTCACTCTAATCCTAGACACTCTAGGATTCCCTTTGCTAATAGGCTACAAGTCACATGTCCCTCTCTCTAATTCTTCTCTCTTTTTGGTCGGCCAAGGATGGATCAAAAAACTTGTTCATGCCTAAGAGAGGAGGGGTTTAAGAAGAAGGCGACAAGGATGGTTTGGATGAGAACAAATTCTTTTCCAATCTCCAATTTGAAATTCAATTTGAATTCAACCAACCAACCACTTGATCTTTATCAAGAGGGGAGAGAGAGGGGTAGTCGACCAGACTTTAAAAGGTGTGCAGATCCTTATGCCAATTTCAAATTGGCATGAGGATGGCTTGGGATTTAGGTGGTTGATGCATGGGTTGAGTCCAATCCAATTTGGACTCAAGTTTCTTTTAATTTGGTTCAAACCAAAACCCATGTGGTCAGATCCAATTATCTAATCTAATTAGATATCAAATTATCTCAATTAAATCTTAATCAAATTAAAATTAATCAAACTCAAGTCCTGATCAGATTAAAAATCAAACATCCAAAGTGATTATTTCATCTTATAACCTAATTAGGTCAAACCTAATCGAATCTAATTTAATTAAATTTGATCCAAATCTTATTGCTCAACCAAATTGAGCTAATTAGTAATCTAACTACTAATCAATCCTTTTATAATTTACTAACTGTTAGTAAATTATTCTATTGTAATTTTTGCATAAGGTTAATCATCAATCATATTGATGATTATACCCTTAAATGATTCTGAATCGTTGATCAGCCATCTGATCAGATAGAAATCTCTTTTGTACGTGATCCCATAGATTCAAACCTAAGTTGGTAGTACAAAATTAAATTTTATACTAATCAAAGTGACCATCTAGCAATGATATCCGACGTCCAGATAGGTCGAATGATTGTAAAACAATATTCAAGAATCTTTGGCATATAGTTACCGTACAATTTATCCCTTTGACCCTCAATGCTTAGGATGACTTCAGAGTTAAACTGTCAACTCTTAATCAATACATCCGATTTGTATCTCAATCTTATAAATCTGTGACTCCTCACAGGGATTATCCTGATCAAGATTTTACTAAATTGAAACACAATGTAGCACTATCTCCTGAAATCAGGAGCGATCAATCCCATCTTAACTCACATACAGACTTCTCAAGTACTTGACTATGCCCAGAAATCTTTCATCACTGAATTAAAATTAGATAGTCCGGCATCAAAACACAATGAGTTGCTTACAAGTCACCGTGGTGATCTCAGATCGGAGGATACTTATACCCATATCCTTCACGAGCTACTCTTAATAGTAGAATGCTCCACAGTTTGGTCACGTTCAGTGTAAATATACTCCTACATTTTACCTGCATGCCATACTAGTATCTCCACACTCTTTGATTATGAGGACAACCAACCCATATGGTACACTAACGATCTACACTTGATAAATACTATTGTCCTAGTAATAATGTAAAGTTTGGTCGCGAACAAGTTTAAGAATTACATGATAAATCCTCCTTTATCAATTGAAAGTAGTTCTAAAAACTTCATCATAATATAAGAGTTCAATAAAAAAGATGCAAATTTATGATAAAATTATCAAATTACTTTTATTAATTATAATTCATATATAATTTACATGGAGCATAATCGTTTACAGTTAGACGATTGACTTTAGGATATATTTTCAACATAGAGTTGGTTGGAGCCAGGTGAATGAGGAGGGAGACTAGGAGAGGAAGGTACTCGAGGAGCAGATAGGAGAGCCTCTACCTTTGGTAGTTTGGTTGGAGGTCGCTGCCACCGCTCGAAAGTCCATGGAGGCGGAGGAGGCCTGGAGGGGGAAACCTCTCAAAGGGTCGTGAAGGTTCGCATGAACCAAGGCAAATCTGGGAGCATATGCATGATGGATAGTGAGCGATTGAGAATTTGTGAAATACAAGGAGTAACATGGTGTGTTATTCACCATGGGATTTGGCTCCTAATCAGATCGGACTTCAGGCCCAGGCTGGCTCCTAATCGGGCTGGACTTCTGGTTGGAGTCCGAGTCGGACTTGGGCTAGATCAAATGTATACTTGAGCCAACCTAAGTACAAATGGGCTTTATAATTGAGCCTAAGCCCGATATGAACTGTTTCGAGCTTAGCCCGAAGCTTGACTCGAAGTCAGGCCAACTTGAGGCGAGCCTAGTTCCAGCTCTAAGAGAGAGAAAGAATAAAAAAAAAGAAAGAAAATAGAGGAAAAAAAGAAAAAAAGAAATTTCTCTCTCCTCCTCTCTCATCTCACTTTCTCTCTCTAATTTCTCTATCTAGAACTTTTCTCTCTAAATTATTTTCTCTTTATAAATTTATCTCTCTAAGATTGATCAAGTGAATGACTTTCTTCAATGATTTTGATCAAGCTTAGTGAAGGGTCCTAATCCGCGATCGCTAGATAGTATGCATCATCCACCTTGGCCAGACCAAATATCATTAAATTTGATCATTCATGATTTTATTGAATTATCTATATACTAGTTTCATAATTTGATTAAATTGGTTTGATCGAATAGATTGGAATGTCAGACATTGTTCTCTTATCAGCCATATTATATCTTATTAATTTTCTCTCTTTTGACAATCTATCTTTAGCTAATTTATGAACGTAGTGAAGGATTCCCAATCCTATTGCTTTGAATTCAAGTTAACTCGGTAAAGAGATTTCGAATGATCTTATTGGTCAGACAACATACCCACACCATCCAAGT
Source organism: Elaeis oleifera (assembly GCA_000441515.1). Lineage (NCBI taxonomy): Eukaryota > Viridiplantae > Streptophyta > Magnoliopsida > Arecales > Arecaceae > Elaeis > Elaeis oleifera. Next base: position 68,362 of record KE506528.1, on the reverse strand, counting down.
CATTGTCAAGCATTGCAAGATCTAATATTTATTGATCTTTATTAAGTCATTATATCTTAAGTGATGTTGATTAGATGAAGCTACTCGATCAGATTCACCCCTAATCACCGAATGACATACTAGCCTCCTTTAGTCTTGTTAGATACCACTATATATAATCACCCTCGATCTCTGTTGAACTATCTATATCCTAGTCTAATCATGATCAGTTAAAATCATATTGATTGGATCGACCGAGATGTTGGATGCTACCCCTTGCCTAGTCTTATGAAAGTGCTAAAACTTAGGATTTCTATTCTTAAATATTTATGATTAAATTTGATAAAAAATATATTTTAAATAATAGATTCTGAAGGATCCTTTTAGGATTAATTGAATCAGTCTGTTTTTATTCTGCATAGCTAAGTAATGAACTATCTTTTTGAGATATTTTATAATTTATTTTAAAAGTAAATAATTAGTCTTTAATTTATAAGTGATAATGAAATTATGTTTGAATGGAGAGTGATTTGCAAATATTAAGATTTTTGAAAAACTATGGTTTATTGGTTTATTATAGCATATGCATATGTTGAATGAAATTTTGATATATATGTTATCTTACAAAAGTACTTTGATATGCATTGGACTTAAGCTCGCAGCCTAACTATGTTATTTGGATCCTACCTATGGGGTTTATGCATTGATTCTCTAGATCTTACAAATGGGGTTATGCATTGATTCTCTGGATCCTATCAATGGGGTTTATGCATTGGCACTTTGATTATAATTGAGCTCATTGCTTTGATTTTAGCCCCACCACATGATATAAATGTAGTAATAGTCAAAGATTGTTGAGTTATATATAATTATTTCGAATCGAATTTATGACTATATATATATATATATAATATTTGAAAAAATTTGATTGCATAAATTATCATAGAACATGTTCTTATGTTTATTAATGATATTTATTTTCAAATGTTATATCTTATAATAATATCTGAAATGTCTAGTTTAGATATTTATTACTTATTGGGCTATCGAGCTCATTACTTCTCTTTTCTTTTCAGATTCAAATTCTTAATTGCAGATATGGATACTACTTTAAAAATGAGTTTAGAGATGAGAGTCAACATTGTCAACCCAATTTAGATATAGATTTATTATTATATTTTATGAGATTATTATTTGATGTTTAGTTGATGTAAGATCCTTTGAATGTCATTGGAATTTTGTGAGAGACAAAGTTGATTTTAGTTAATTAAATTTGGACTTAATTTATTATTAATTTTATTGTGATGCATTGATATCTTGTTTCGAATGCCTTGCATGCTTGAGGAGAAAGTCTCCATAAGTATACGGTTATTGCTATAATCCCTAAGCTTGCGATCTTGGATCGAAGGTGTGACACTATCACCAGCAAAACCATGATGGAAGAAGACTTTGATTGGAAATCTTCTTCCCCACCATTGCCTCATGTGCAATGCATGAGATCAATAGGCCTAAGCCTCCTTAGGCCAGCCCACTAATCTAGGTTATTATGGATATACAATATCCTATATTTGGATATACACATTCAAACAATCATGACATGGATGATGAATACCATGCTGTGAACATATATGATCTCTACATATTGCATAAAGGACCCAATTCCTAACTTATATGCTTGAAAATTTTGGCACATTTAACCAACTCGTAGCTGTGATCCAGTGCCTAGCTAACACATTGATAACGAACAAATATGAAACTTATAATATATATAGAAATTGAATAACAAACTACACATGTGTGTAATATAATGTCACTCAAAAAACTATCCAATTTATCTCTCCATCAGTACCAAACAAATAGGAGAAAAAAGTTATCCTCTTTGAAAAATCAATGAAATGTCAATGTAAAAAGAAGGGAAAAATGGACATTTTCTTCCTACTTTCATGCAAGCTGTAGTTGGTTCAAGTTAGGGTCAACCAAGCCCAACCTGACCTAACCAACAAACATGTAACTTTAACAAACAAATCTGAAATTTCAAACTTAAACACCAAATTGATTAGGTGAGATTGGGTTGGTAACTTATGTTGGCTAAAGTATGAATTCACTCGTAAAGAAAATTGATATTTTATAAAGTATAGATTATGATTCAATTGTTGTTTTGGATATAGGTTATGTATAATTGAATTGGTTAGAAGCTCTCAAAATGTGGACTGACTACAGGTTACATTGGTTGAGACCCTCTTAATAGAAAATAAGGTTTGGTCAAATAGATCATGTAGTAAAAAAATTTCTAACATTTAGAAGTCTAGTCTTCTCAGGTGAGCTAGCATTGAATTTGATTTTTTAAATATTCATTTCTCATATTTTTTTATGTTTATTTTAGTTTCTTAAGTATGCAATATTAGTTGGTTAATTGGTTGCTCTTCTAGTTAGTATTTGGAATTTTCATAATTATCACATTTTATTTATTGATCAGTTTTAGTTTCATCATATTCAACTATAACATTATATTGTTGTTTCTTAAACATATAATATTGATGTGTTAAAAGATTTCATTTCTTTAATTTTATTTTTGACTACCAAAATATTTCATACTTTCATAGTTATCGTGCTATTTGTACTCTTACTCAATAATATTTCTAGTTCAATATTTCAACTTTTACTTTTAATTTTCAGTTTGTCGATATTTTATTTTTTATAATTTAGTACTAGAACTTGAGCTACAGCCTCCCTGTAGGACTAAATCAAGACAAAAAAGAAGAAAGAGATACAGTGATAATTCAGATCATGCTGAGCTTCCGACATTTATGCCAGCAAATAATTATCAAAAGATATGATGAAGAACCCACAATAAGAAAGATAACAATCAACAAAGTAAAGTGCAAAAATATCTCTTCTTGTTGCTACAAGGCTCCGGAGGAAGAATGGTGAGGTCGGTTAAGAATCGAGCTAGAATGCTGAAGAGGATCAAGTTGAAAAAATCCGTAAGTAATCCTATAAAAGAAGTCCTAAAATTAATGGGGTACCCTCCGATTTAGGATCCTCCAATGCTTATGTCAGTTGGAACTTTGAGAACATATAATGAAAAATAAAGAAATAAAGAATAAAGAGAATGTAGGTAGGAAGATTTTCTTCAGTGGAGGAATTGGAGACAGTTCAGTAGAGTTTTGGCTCTGTGAATGATCACTTACCTCCCAGAGAGATCCTTGCCCCCTTTTATATAGAGGAGCTTACTCAGACCGTTAGGCCGTTATGGATAATCCACCCAGTTTGTCAGGAGTTTGTTATGACAGAATAGCTAGCTGTAAAGGGATTGTTAGCTATCCCATGTGGAGAATAGCTATAACATAACTGTAGCACAGTTGTAAAATAACTGACTTGAAGTCTTACTAGTTACGAGAGAGATCGGCTAAAACTGATGTCCCGTTGATATAATCTAGGGTGAAAGTCGGCTATTATAGTACTAGGTCGGTAATTAACCATCTCATCTAGCATAGTGCTAGAAAGAGGTTAACTAATGTGAATTGACATTTGATCTATAGATTGGTATGAAACTAATGTCTTCTAATGCTGTCACATGTCAAAGGTCGGTTAGGTATACCAACACATTGCCCCTCACTTTCCAGATCTAAAGTGACATTCTCCACATCGGGTATGGGAAGTAGTTCAGAAGATGTATTCTAACCTCTGTTGTCAGTAATAAATGCATCATACGGTGGTTTTGGCCATATTAATTATTTAATGATTCGAAGCGACATGCTGCTTTTTGGAACAACTCATCGGATCCCTCAGCAATTATGAGGGCTTGAAAATTTGGAGGTCATTATTACCTGGAAGATAGCACCAAGAATGATTAAATGTTCTTTTGCCATTTGTCACCATGTTCTTGGTGGTCACAATCATCACATGAATCGGGTCTGTGTGGCTTAATCTAGAGAGAGATGTGCTGAGCAATCCTTCATCATTAGATCATTGCCAAGTGTTACCAATTTGACAGTGGCTAATTTTGATCTAAGTCATTGGTTGCTTTTATAATAGAGTAGCCTTTATCCTGATGGTTACTTTACTATTTTGCCATGCAGAAGTGTTGCTCTTTAGCGTTTTGCAACAGACAGTACCATCGGAATCGAAGAATAGAATCCTCTCAAGGTCATCAAAGTCGAAGAGAGAAGCTTTCAATACCAACAAAATTGGAAAAAAGAATCCTCATTCCCACTTCTTTAGTAGGTTTTCAGTTTTTCTCCTCTTCTTTCTCTGTGTCTTTAGGTTTCTAGGTTTCCTTTCATATTCTTACCTTTTTAGTAGGTTTTCCTTTTTCACCCATTTTTCCTCTATGAGCCCATTTTCTTCTTCTTTTTCATGTTTTTCCACAAAAATATCTTCCGGCGATGATGAGATGAGGGGGAAAAGAGTTGGGATGATTGGATGCCTCCATCAACCTAGTCCCAACTCAAGCTCGAGGTGGAAATACCACCTTGGGCAGTCATCGATGTTGGAATTTCAGGTTGGCATGATCCAGAATCTTCAATATAAGAATTTTTGGATTACTTTGGTCTTAGTACCAAACAATTTATTCTTTTTGAGTCCGATGTTCAGGAACTTAGAGAAAAATATTAAATTCTTGAAGAGTTTTAGTTGATAGTCCTAAGTCAGGATGATTGGGTTATCGAACCTCCAGAACAGAGTGTTGCATTTTATGATAAAACACTCCGATCTGGACTTCAATTTCCTCTCCATCTCTTCATTAGCAATATCTTAGATTTCTATAGGCTTCATCTAGCCCAAGTAACTTCAAATGCTATTAGGATGATCATAGTCTTTATCATCTATTATAATTTTTTTGGTATAGAGCATAAGATTTCTCTCTTTAGAGTACTATTCATCCTGAAGAAATATCCTTATGAAAAAGCTGATGGTACTTTCTTCTTGGCCAAAACATAAATTTGGTCCAAGTCTTTCTTCTTCCATCCACGATTGGAAAAATCATTTTTTTATTTTTCTAGCATTCCTTAGGGTTTCAATTGTAGCTGGTGTAAGCTTGAGCTCAAGTGAAACTCCAATAATGAGGTCCTTCTCAGAGATGGGGAGGCTTTTGTAATGCTGCTGGGTCTAAAGGTACCCAAGCTAAGTCAACCGGTGACTGAACAATCTTTATATGACACTGGCATTAGCCAAATCTCTCCTCATGGTAAGTCTGATGTCATATTCTTCTTTTTCTTTTTTTTTCTTTCCTTTTAACAAAATTTTCTTTTTGTTGCAATAGTGATCATAAAGTTCGACACAAAGAGAATGATGGAGATGCAAAAAGGAAGCAAGATCTGATTAACGATCCTTCTATAAAGAAGAGCCAAAATATGGTAAGTTCGAAGTCAACTCCTTCTGCTCCCTGAACTTCTCCAGCATCTACTCCGACAACAACTCCATTACCTCCTATTACCATTACTAAGCCAGTGTCAAAAGTTCCACATCGGCAAAACACTGAAGTCACCATCTGCCCATGTACAAAGGAAACGGCCCATCCCAGGAAAAGTTCTTCACCCACACCTCTAACATCGACAAGACCAGCTCGATAATCGGAGCAACAACATTAGCAACAACCAAAGACTGCTCCACCCTCTTTGTTAGCTAAGAGAACTGATGTCTCTTTGATGTCCCTATTCAAGACACCACAACTCAGTCGAGACTTACTATGTACAATCATGCCTCAGAGGGATTTGGAGGCACGAAGGAAAGACTTTTCCATCGAATAACTACTGAACCATGGCTACGCTAGTTTAATTGATGCTAGTTTCTCTTTTTGTTCTTTATCCACATTGGCTTTTATCGATCTAATATTGCTTTTTCTTCCAAGTAGCCTTAGACTTCAAGTTGCTCTATGAGCACTTGGTCTGGTTCTTTGAAAATAAGAAGTCCTTGAAAGAAGGACTTAAAGCTGAACAAGTGGGTCAAAAAATGATTGAAGAGAAGGCAGCCAAGGAGGCCAAGACCGTCGAAGGCTTAAAGAAACAGCTTCAAGATAAAATGGCCTTGATAAAAGAGAAGAACCAGAGTCTGTTGGACCAATAGCAAAAATAAATGATTATGAAGATAAGGTTGGTGAGCTACCCCAGGAGGTGGAGAGAATCCTGAGTTGGAAGTCATATTGAAGGATGCTAAAAAAACTATAGGAATTCATGACAAGAGCCTCCTCGTATTTCAACAGCAAGCTAAAAGAGGAAAAAAAATGCTGCAAGGGCTGTTAAGGACTTCAAAGCTTTGGAGGCATTTCAAGATGAAGTTACCGAAGCTTCTAAGGGTGGTGTTGGGTATAAAATACCCCCCAGCCGAAGTTCGTACCTGGAGTGACCCTCTCGGGACTCTTCCGACTTCCGACTCTGGGCGACGTCTTTCGAACCTTTCCAGCGGTCGAACTTTTGCAATATCCTCAACGCCTTATACAAGTATCGACCGAACTCTCCCAATGGACAAACTCCTACCACACCCTCCGAACTCCTCCAATGATAAGCTTCTTTAGTCGCCTATCGGGCTGCTCCAAGTGCTCTCTGGGCTCCACTATCGACCGACCTTCTACAGTGGTCAACCGTTCTCCGGACCTCTTCCAGATCTTTTTCGGCCACGATCGACTCCAATCCGAATTTCCTCCAAACTTCATCAGTAGCCGAACTTCCCAACAGCAGATCTCAATAATGGTCGGACTCCCTCCAAGTTTCTATGACGGTCGACCGCCTTCAAGCTTCATCCGAGCTCCTACGGGAGCCGGACCTCTATCCCGAATTCTTATTGTAGGTAGACTTCATCCGATCTCCTACAAGCGGCTGACCCCGAACTCCTACTACGAGCGACCTACCCTGAGCTCCTACGGGAGCCAGATGGTCTACTCCGAGCTCCTACTACAAACGATCTACTCTGAGCTTCTACTACAGGCGGTCTACTTCAAGTTTCTACTACGAACGGTTCACATCGGATCTCTACTGTAAGCGAATTCCATCCGAGTTTTCACTATAAACGGATGCCTTCCGAACTTCTGTCACAGGGGGACTTCAGCCGAGCCTCTTTGATAATCGGTCATCATCTGAATTTCTGCAAGAATCGGGCTTCTCGTGGACTTCTGCAGCGAATGGATTCCAGACGAACTCCCACCGCAGACAAGCTCCAGTAGACGAACTTCTACGGCGACCGACTACCTCCAACGTCTTCCATACCTCTCCAGCCGTCGACCTTCAACAGCGTTAACCGACCTTCAACAGCTCCAGCCGAACTTCAACAGTGTTCTACAGGCTCCTCCAATGGATAGATTTCTACAACATCTTCTGAATTCAGCCGTCGGACGACCTTCTACCGGACCCCTCATATAATCGGATCTACCCAGCAGACAGCCTTCAAATAAGTTCCTACATCAGACCAACTCCAGCCGGGCTTCATCAACGGGAAGTCTCCGTCCGAGCTTCTACGGCAAATAATTTCAGCCTGCAGCGTCAACACCTAAGGCACCTGTCGACAGCGGGCTCGTCAGTAACCTCGAAATATCCAAGCTCC
>KE506528.1:3436-17129 GCA_000441515.1 Elaeis oleifera | reverse complement strand
GTTGACTTCTCTAATGAATCCGATTTTTAGGAGTTTATCAACTTCCTCAGCTATTGCCTTTTATCTTTCCGATGCGTGACCTCGGATTTTTCCTTCGTCGGTCGATGCTTGGCATCAACGGCTAGACGATGTTCCATGACTTCCACATCAATCTCCGGTATGTCCGTCGAAACCCAAGCGAAAATATCCGCATTCTTTTGTAGAAAATCGATGAGCTGCATCCACACCTCTTCTCTCAGGTTGGAGCCGATCTTCACCACATGCTCTTCATTTCCATCATTCAAAGGAATTGAGACAAGATCTTCAATTGGCCCACCCCGTTCTTCAGTAAGATCATCGCGGGTGTCCAATCCATCAACTGGACAGGGGTCAGACTGATCACTTCTTTACAAGGCTATGTTATAGCAGTGTCTCGCCAGGACTTAATCTCCTCTGACCTCTCCGACCCCCTGACTTGTAGGAAATTTCAATTTCAAATGGTAGGTCGATACTACAGCTCGGAGGGCGTTGAGACCAGGTCGGTCGAGTATTGCGTTGTAGGCAGACGGCGCCCTTACTACCAGAAAATCTACTTATGCTCTAGATTGTTTTGGGTACCGACCTGCAACTACGGTCAAAGTTATCATTCCTTTCACAGGCACGGCATCGCCAGTGAACCCTACCAACGGGGAGTTTATCGATCCTAATCGATCATCCGGAATGGATATTTTCGAGAATGCATCATGAAACAAATATCAGCCGAGCTTCCATTGTCAACAAGAATATGGCGTACATCATAGTCAGCAATATTTAAAGAAACTACAACCGCATCATTATGGAAGAATTGAATCCCTCGGGCATCTTCTTCAGTAAAGGTTATAGATTCTTCAGTCCTCTGCCGCTTGGGTGGTCCGACCGATCCACCGACTGCTCCCTACTGGGGTCCTCCAGAGATGGTGTTGATAATTCTGATCGGAGGCCGACCTTCAGGTTGCTCCTCTCTCTTTGGTGGTTCTGGTTACGGTAGGGCTCTCGACCGACCTTCTCCACCTTCAGATCGACATCGGATGAACCTGTTGAGCCGGCCTCATCTGATGAGCTCCTCGATCTCGTCTCGAAGCTGAATACACTCCGTGTCGTGGTCGTGGTCATGATGGTAGAGGCAGAACTTGTTAGGATTGTGCTTTCCGGGGTGTGTGCGCATCCTTTCTGGCCTTGGCAACTGCTCCTGGACCTCCATCAGTACTTGAGCTTTTGGGATATTGAGAGGGCGTAATTGCGAAATCTTTCTGAGGGAGAGCTCCATCGAACTCAGTGGTCCGAGCTTCTCTGCCTGCGGGCTCAGGAGGATGTTCGGACACGCTTGTGTCCGGAGGGAGTTCGAGAACGTGGTCGAGCTCCACTTAACCCTTTTTCAGCTGCGGGCTTGCTGGAATCATCCACCTGCCGCTCCTTCATGGCCTCCTCGTCTCTCAGCTTGAAGGCTTCCTCCGCTCAGGCATACCCTTCGGCCCGAGCTAGTAAATCAGCGAAGTCCTTGGGGTACTTCTTTTCCAGAGAAAAGAGGAGGTCATTCTTTTGAAGATCGCTCTTTAGGGCGGCCATTGCAATTGATTGGTCCAGGTTCCGGACCTCCAGTGCAGCAGTGTTGAAGCGGTTGATGTAAGCTCGGATGGATTCTCCCTCCTTTTGCTTGATGTTGATGAGGAATTTCGAACCTCTCCAGGGACGTCGGCTGTTGACGAAGTGAGCCGCAAACTGGTGGCTCATTTGATCGAAGGAGAAAATTATATCCGATTTTAGTGCCGAGTATCAATTTCTCGCTGCTCCCTTCAAAGTAGACGGAAAAGCTCGGCACAGGATAGCATCTGGTGCACCGTGGAGCAGCATCATTATCTGAAAGGCCTCTAGATGGTCAATCGGGTCTGAGGTCCCATCGTAGCTCTCAAACTGGGGGAGCTTGAAGTTCGACGGGATTTGCTCCTGCATGATCATTTGAGAAAAGGGAGGGTCAGTACAGATATCCTCACCGTGAGCAGGGGGAGCATGACGGAGTGCTTCGATCCGTCGGTTCATCTCTTGAAACCTTCGATCTAGGAGGTCTTCTCGATTGCGAATCTCGAGGGTTTTTTGGCCAAACGAAGGTAGAGATCCTCCGGGGGTGGAGTCGTGATCAGACGGAGGGCTCTCCACCTTCTGCTTCCCTCTTCTGGAGGACGCCAGGTGGCTGGCCCAAGTGGTCGCCCGATCGCCTGGTTCTGGAGCTCCAGTGATGATCTTTCCAGCCGCACAGACGCCTGCGGCTGTTGCCGCTGCTGCTGTATGGCCTGCACCGCCTCGGTGAGGCCTCTGACCTGCTGGTTCACCACCTCGGTGAGGCCTCTGACCTGCTGGTTCACCACCTCGGTGAGGCCTCTAACCTGCTGAACCAGCAGATCAAACTGCTCCATGCCTACCGTCGTTGCCGGAGGGGAGGAGCCTGGAAAACTGACGAGATCGGAGCTGGCAGATCTCGTTAGGATCTGGACATGGAGGCCGTAGATCGCTTGGTGGATGCCTTTCGGGGAGGCATCAGGTTGGGATCTGGTCGGAGAAGAGGAGGAAGATGTCAGAGAAGGCAGCCGGGAGTAGTCCCGTTGAGTGCTCCTTTAAGAACAAGGGTTCTGTGAAGATACAGTCTCCTTCCTCTAGCGCCAATCCTGTTGGTGCAAAATTTTGCTGGTGTCGGAGAAGCTGGAGTCGAGGGAGTCGCGGTCACCATCGGGACTTGCAAGGAAAGTCTAAATCGGAGTTGGGGGTGCTCCGGCAAGACCCTCTGACGCTCAAGTCAGTACTCTGCCTCAACAGGAATGGAGCACTCGAATGAGATTTTAGTAGAGTTTAGAGATAAAATTTAGAGCTTACAGCCTAACTTTTTATCTTGGAGAAGAACATATCTGGAGGGTCTCTTTTATAGATGGGAGAGCGTAACTGATTGACAGCGACGTCTGTAACTACCTGGTAGTGGGCCGTTCGGGGTCACGTGGAGTTTGTTATGGAGAGTAGTGGTGTCCATTGTCGCGACTTGCCAGAGAGTGGTGGGGCCACGTGGAATCTGTTACGGAAAGCAGAGTGGTGTCCGTTGTCGTGACTTGTTGGGGAGTTCAGGCTGGATGGCCGAAGCTCGATTGGGACATCGGGTGGAGCTAAATAGCTCTCTGTCTCGGCAATCTGAGAGGAGCTCAGATCTTCTGAGGTTGTTGATGTGCCAACTATGGTCGGGAGTCTTAGTCGTTGATGCTGCAGATGAAGGTCGTCTGCTGTGGAAGCCTGGATGGAGAATCTCTGTTGGAGAAGTCTGGCTGGTGTCCGATTGCTAAAGAAGCTCACCAAGAATTCGTAAAGCGTTATCGAAGGTTGTCCAATAGAGGAGTCTAGAAGGTGTTGTAGGAGCTCGTCCGTTGGAGGAGCTCGGCTGGCACCTGTAGAATGCCGATGGCTTGGAGAGGTACAGAAGACACCGAAGGCAGTCGGTCACTGTAGAAATCCGTCTACTGGAGCTCGTTCGTTGCGGGAGTTCGTCTGGAATCCACCTGCCATAGAAGTTCGGATGAAGTCTGACTCTTGTAGGAGTCCGAAGGGAGGTCGCTTATTGTAGAAGCTCGGACGGAGACCGCTTATCGTAGAAGCTCAGATGGAGATTGCTTATCGTAGAAGCTCGATGGAGACTGGTTGCCGTGGGAGCCCGGATGGAGACTGCTCATCATAGAAGCTCGAATGGAGGCTGCTTATCGTAGAAGCTCGGATGGAGACTGATTGCCGTGAAAGTCCGGATGGAGACTGATCATCGTAGAAGCTCGGATAGAGACTGCTCATCATAGAAGCTCGGATGGAGGCTGCTCATCGTAGAAGCTCGGATGGAGGTTGCTCATCGTAGAAGCTCGGACAGAATCCGAAGGGTGGTCGACCACCGTAGAACTTGAATGGAGTCCGGTTGCTGTAGAAGTCCTATCGTTGGAGAGGCACAGACCTTGGCGAAGTCAGGAAGAAGCCCGAAGCAGAGTCGATCATGATAGGAGGAAGTCTGGAAGTAGCTCGGATAATAGTCGATCGCTGTGAAAGGTCGGCTGATAGTGGAGCTTAGAGAGCATTTGGGCAGTCCGATAGATGACTGAAGGAGCTTATCATTGGAGAAGTCCAGAGGGTGCGGTAGGAGTTCGTCCGCCAGAGGAGTTCGGTCGGCACTTGTAGAAGACGTTGTGGGAGTTCGTCCGTCGAGAAAGTTCGGTCGACACTTGTAGAAGGCATTGTGGGAGTTCGTCCGTCGGAGGAACTTGGGAACACTGTGGAAGCTCGGCTGCTGGAGAAGTCCGGAAAGATATCGCATAAAGTCAGAAGTCGGAAGAGTCCTGGGAGGGTCGGCTTCTTACGAACTTCGGCTGGGGGTATTTTATACCCAACAGTACTCATTTTTGGGTTGGGTCAGCTTATGGAGGAGCATGTCCTTCTTTGTTTATGCTAGCTAGTGTGAGGAGTTCATTTTTTTGAGATTTTACTCTATGTTGGGTTTTGTTTAAATCAGTGGTTGGCATATTAGTTTGTAGAAAAATATAGTTTGGGATGTATTATATGTGTTGAAGCTATGAAAATCAGTAAATATTAAGTGTATTTACCTTTGAACAATTTGTACAGAATATAGTTTGATGAATGAAATCATGGATTGTTTTCAAGAGGTGATGAGTAATTTAAAGTGCTTGTGTTAGTAGATTGAAAAGTTATTGAATTAAATGTGAACAGGTTATTAGCTTAGCTACAGTTTAGTAAGTCCCTTCGCCCTTAGTTTAAGAGTGGGGTGTAGCACGCTCGTCCAATTTTAGGGTAGGTGTTACATGCATCCCGACTACTTCCCCATCTTTCTAAATCTGAAGACTGTATAGTCATTTTTTCAGCTCCACCTCAACCATTATCCCTTGGAGAACTTCCTCTCTAGCACTTCAAATCTATAAATTACTCTTCATCTACCAAACAGCCCCTAACACATGAGCATGCCCTCCTAACCAGTGAACTCCATTGTCTGTCGTCATACACCCCAGCCTTTCCTCCAAGAATACATCCAACCAAAGTTGGACCAGCAAAATATATACCCAAATCTTCCACCCTGGAAGCTTCCTTCCCATCAAGCCTCTTAACCTCCACCTTCAATCTGCTGCTCCTTGGTGGCCAAACCACAGCAATAACAAAGGTAGATCCAAGATATATCTTGGAATGAGTGTGCAGATTTCAGCTTTCACCCTGTATGACTTCTCCTTCATTTCCATGCTCCACCAAGCTCTGACACCATGTTGAAAATTATCGATACTCTTCATGGACCTAGGATACCAGTGATGGAGCCCTCTGCAAGAGTCCACTGTAATCCAGACTCTCTAAGGGTAGCAAACTTCATGTCCTAGGTTGCTGCGCACCCTGAACCCTGCGCAGCAACCTAGTTCATATCCCCCCTCACTTCCAGAGATCTGGAATGCACCTCCAAATCTGATTTTCTGCTTTCAAGATCTCAAAAACTAGGGCTAGGGACGTGATACCTTGGGACTATCAGATCTGGGCCTGAACCATTGATGAGGAGTAGTTCTTGTTGGATTAGGACTCTATGGCAGCATCTCCCAAACCGCGGTCTTTACTTGTATGCTCCATCTTGGGCCCCACACACTTTTGATCTAAACCAAATCAGATCCCAACTCTTTTGATGAGATCACCTGATCATCCTCCTAAAAATTAGGATATTGGGGCATCCAACAACTAGAGCTATACTGCACAAGAGAGAGACCCTGCAGCCTTCTGCAAAACTGCAGTCTTTGCCCATCTTCACCTTTTTCTTCCTCTCCCTGAACCCTATCGATACTAGATCTGAAACCCTCCATTCTAGATCTGAAAATATCCTTCTTCAAACCTCCAACCAGTAGAGAAGAGGGGGTGTGGAGACCTGGGAGATGGGATCTTGGGCAGCCACACAAAGGAGGCGCCCATATGATGGGGTGCCCCCTCCAAAACCCTAGGTGCTAGGGTTTGAGGAAGGTGCCCACCTTCCTCCTAGCGTGAAGACCCTTTGGCTGCCTCCTTAGGTGGCATGCAAAGACCAGAGAGAGAGGTTAGGAAGAAAGAGTAGTCACTTTGATTCACTTATCAAATCAGGATTACAATGTACATATATATACCCATATATATGGACCAAAATCCTAGCCCAAAACTTTCTGAGCTAACTCATTTATGAAAGCACTCATCCAAGCCCAAGTCTTGCATGCTCTTATCCCCATGGATCCAAACCGGCCTATACATGAATTAGCCCCCTTAAGATCCAAATCTCTTAGGCCTCAAACCCTAGGACCTAACCCATCCTAGCCCTAGGACCCAAATTGGTTCTAAAATCTTGGAACCAAGCCTATGGCTCCTCTCATGGTCTCTCGAGGCTTAGGAGCACCATATATACACCAACAGCATGTCACTTAGAATTAGAGAATGCGTGCCTTGAAGCTATCAAAACTTTTGGTGATGTGTTTTTGCTGACACATCCAGAGTATAGGAGCTTTGTGCTCTAGGCATAAAAGGGGTCACAAGTTCTTCAAGAAGAATAGGAAACTAAGCAAATTCCGACTAGCGCAAGAAGACAAGGCACGATAAGAAGGACAAAAGCAAGGTGACTTGCTTTAATTATCGAAAGAATAATCATTTACTTGGGAGTGTACTGAGTTGAAAATGCTTGCCTTGACTCCTTCACTTTAGATCTTTATATTTCTAGTTGCTTATTTTTGATTGATTCTCATCTTGTGTGGATTGTAGACTCGACAGCTACTTACCACATAACTCGTGATTATGAAGCATATGTGGAGTTTCATCAGATTCCAACTGGCATGAGATGGATATATGTAGAAATAATCCAAAAGCTAAAGTTAAAGTTGTTGGCACCTATAAACTGCTGCTACATGGTAAACATACTTTGCTCTTGCATGATGTCCTATATGCCCTAATATTTGATAGAATTTAGTTTTAGTAATAGTCCTTCTAGGCCTTGTTTACTCTTTTAACTTTCATGCTTATTGTTTTTATCTATATACCTGGCACTATATATTGTGGATCTAGATTTATTTTAAACAATTTTATAGTTTTGGGCACAGATTACAGTTGTGCTGATAAAAATAGTTATTTTCTTTAATTTCATCTAGTAGTTTTCCTCTGTTGATAAAAAATGTGGCATGCGTGATTAGAACATATCAAGCAAGAAAGATTAAATCGATTAGCTAGAAAGGGCCTTTTGGGCCAACTCACTCATATAAACTTGTCCACATGTATGCATTGCTTGGTTGGAAAGCTATTAGAAAATCTTTTGAAAAAGGTACAAGAATCAAACTTTCATTGCAACTCGTTCATTCTGACATTTGTGGATCAATGAATATAAGGGTGAGGTATAGTGCCTCATATTTCATCATATTTATTGATGATTATTCATGATATGGTGTTGTTTATTTGATTTTTCATAAGTCAGAAGTATTAGATTGTTGCAGACATTTTCTTACAATGGTGGAAAATCAATTATATCTCACTATTAAAGCCTTGAGAACTGATGAAGGCCGTGAATATCTTTCTAATCAATTCAAAGAGTTATGTGATGAGAAGGATATTTTACGGCACTTAAATATTTCTAATAATCCATAATAAATGGTGTTGTAAAAAGAAGTAGAATCCTTCTAGAAATCATTAGGTCGATAATGACACAAGTGAATCTTTCCATTTTACCTTGGGGAGATGCATTACTTATAGCTGCCTATATACTTAACTGAGTACCCTTTAAATCTTCCACACCTTACAAACTATGGTCAGATAGGAAACCTAAACTTAATCATTTAAGATCCTACGGGTCAGCTGCATGTGTTCATGATCTTTCTCATAAATATAAAAATTAGGCCCTTATGAAAAAAGTATATCTTTATCAGATACTCTAAACACTTAAGAATATGCGTTCATTGGTAAACAAGCAAACGAAAGTATTTTAGAAATCAAGTCCCGAGATGTCACTTTCTAGAAGATTCTTTTTCAAGCAAAGGTGACTTACAAAAGGATTTTTATATCTCTGAGATAGAGGATCTTGATAGAGGAAGTGATCCCTATCAATCAATATAAAGGGTTAAGATTTTATAACCACCTCTTGATTTAAGTGGGAGTAGTTCTTTGAACATACCCCAACGTGGATATTTACATCTTAGTGAACGTAAAGGTGTTGCTCATCAACATTTTGATATTGAAGGTGAGGCCTTCATATACAAAAGAGACATTTTTTTGTCTTCTTTTTCTAATGATGTCGAACCCAATAATTTCCAAGAGGCACTCTTGTCCTGCACATAGAAAATGGAGAAGTGCAATGGAAGAAGAAATGGAGTCAATGCGCCTAAATCAAGTTTGAAACTTGGTTGATCTTCCTCCAAAGAGGAAGGCAATTAGAAACAAATAGATTTTAAAGTTAAGTGCAAGACTGATGGCACAATTAAGAGGCATAAAGCTCAATAGCAAAAGGTTATACCCAATAGAGACTATGATAAAACTTTCTCCCTGGTGGTGAGATTTACCTCCATTCGTTTGATTTTAGCCATAGTTGTACATTTAGACTTAGAATTACATCAAATGGATGTTAAGACAATTTTTTTCAATAGAGAACTAGATGAGAAAATCTACATGCAATAGTTTGTAGATTTTATTGTTACTGCCCAAGAACAAAGATTTGCAACTTTCAAAAATCAATTATAGCCTTAAACAATCATCTAGGTAATGGTATTTAAAATTTCATCGAGCAATCATTTTGTGTGATTTTCAAATGATCAATGAAGATCATTGTGTGTATGTCAAATGATCTAAATATTTATTTATAATTCTATCTCTTTATATGGATGATATTTGATTGACTTCAAATAGTAAGGAGTTTATCTTAACCATTAAAAATGATTATCCTCTAATTTTAATACAAAGGATATGGGTAAAGCTAAATATATACTTGGTGTTAAAATTTAGCATGATCGTTCAAAGAAATTTCTAACTCTATCACAAGAGCCATATATTATAAAAGTTTTGGAATGATTGAATATGCATAATGGCAAATCTATTGATACTCCTATTGTAAAAGGCGAATGTTTAAGTCTCAAAATGTCCCCAAAAAACTCTAGAAGAGCAACAAAATATGTCCAGAATTCCATATTCTAATTGCCTTTGGGAGTTTAATATATGTCATAATTTGTACAAGGCTTGATATTGCTTATGCCATAGGTCTAGTAAGCTAATATTGATCAAATCTAGGATTGGTACATTGGAGAACTATCAAGAGGATTCTATGATACCTCAAAGGTATCGCACATTATTTTTTAATTGATTAAGAAGAAAATTTATGCTTAATTGGCTACATAGATGCTGGTTGGTAGGTGACCTAGACAAGCATAAATCAATATCAAGATTTGCATTCTTGCTAAACAATGGAGTCATTTCATAGGCTAGCAAGAAACAGACATGTTTTGCATTGTTCACCATGGAGGCGGAATTTGTAGCGCCTGTAAATGCACTGCAAGAGGGTGTTTGGCTGAGCAGATTCTTGCAATATTTAGAAGTTATCACTAATACTAATAAGCTGGTGAAAATCTATTGTCATAATCTGACCACCATAGCTCACATAGCAAGACCAAACATATTGATATCAAATACAACTATGTAGAAGGCATGGTGTCACAAAATGAAGTTGTCTTATAATATATACCTACACATCAGATGGCTGCTGACCTACTCACAAAGCCTATTGCTAGAGATGTGTACCAATCTCATATTAAGTTTTGGGATGGCGAGCTTTGTAAATGTATTATTACAGATTTACATTTATATTATACACTTTTTCAATGATACTTTATCATTAGCGATTTTGTATCTCTTTTGTGTATAATATCTTAATACTAACACAATGAATATGTCAAACAAGTAGAATGGCTCACTCATACGAGCATTCCCCTCTAGAATTTTAGTAATGCATAAAGATGAGATATAGCTTTAGTTTGTAATATGGTACTGAAGTATTAGTTGCCTTGATAACATATCAAGATGAGACCATTTCCCTATTAGAAATTGATAGTTTCATGCATGTAGTTTAAAAATTTTTGATCAAACATGCAGTAGAATAGATCTAGATTAAACTTTTTAATCTAACATGCATCAGATCAGATATGAAAACTACCTAATTATGGATCTTATGACATGCATGCAATCTGAAAATAAAACATGTAGATCACATCTACTAGCAGATCATATCTACTAAACGATTGAGATCAGATCTCACCTTTGCATAGGTTGAAATACACCACAACCGATGATCCATAGATTTGATGAGGTTCCTCAAGCCGCACAATTATCCGACCTCCATAGGTATCCACATGAGGTGCTTTGTCCGATCAGAGGTTGTTGAAGTCATCGGGATGCTAGCTCTCTTGTAGATTTTCCTCTTGATGGCTGATCCGACACCTTCTTTAAATCTCTCGGACTCCTCTAGAGATGAAGAAGACTTTTAGGAGGAAGAAGAGGAGATGAGGTGGTGGAATAGGAACTAGAGAACACTTTCTCTCTTCCTTAATATCCCAATGCCCAAATCCTAGAAACCTAGGATTTCTACACACTAAGAAGGAGTCGCCCACCCCTAGAACCCACACCCCAATATGTTTTCATGCTAAAAAAAAACTTATGGAGACTTTCACATGGTGAAAAGGGATCTCCTTCCAATGCCAAAAGGAATCCCCTTTTAAGGTATGCGACCCAATGAGTGGTTTGGATGGAAACAACCTCTTCTTGATAAGAATAGTTTTAAATCAAATTTAAAACTTCCTTATCCTACCATAAGGGCATTGAAAAGAGGGTGTTAGCATGGATAAGGGGGCATGCTTGAAGGGGTGAAGGTGTGAAATAATCTCACGTAATATATATATATATATATATATATTTGCATTGAGAAAGGGTGTGGCATGAAAGATGTGGCGCAAGGGAGGAAGAGTCCATTCCTATCTGGACTCTAGGTTTCCTTATCTGATCCCTAACCAAATCACATCTGATTAGGTCCAAATAGATAGATAAACCCAATCCAATTAGGCAACTAATTACCTTAATCAAATCCTAATCAAATCAAGATTTAACTAAGTCCAAATCCTGATCAAATCAGAAACTAATCTCCCATGCAATCGGGCTTGATCCAATCAAATCTAATCCAAATCAAATAAATCCTACTTAATTTGACTTGATCTGAACCTCTGTGCTCAATCAAATTAAGCTAATTAGCAATCTAATTGCTAATTACTCCTTCTATAATTCACTAACCCTTAGTGAACTATTTAATTAGAACTTTTGCATAAGATTAATCATCAATCAAATTGATAATTTTATCCATTAACGATTTATAATCATTAATCAGCCATCTTATCAGACAAGAATCTCTTTTATGTGTAACTCCATAGGTTCTATTCTGTCTGATAGTAAGATATACTATGATCTCTATCGTAATATCATCGAATCTCTTTTCGATAGATTGAAATAATTCTAATTCTGCTCTTCAAGGGTCATCGATCATCAAGATGATGCTCGATGAGTCTCACAATCCATCAGTGACACCTAACAGTATGTAGTGACAATCCAGCAGAATAAAATATTGAACCTCTAGGTACAGTTACTATATGATTTAGTCCTTCTATCATGAGTTCTGACTATATAGAGGTCATGGAGAACTCATCAAACTCCATCGTCAATCATATGCATGATTGACTTGATTCGAGTTTACTTATGAATCTCGTAGAAACTCTTTTCTACTATTCACACTTATTTTGGCTAAAGACTTTCTGAACTCAATCTCGTGAATTACGTAAGACTATTCTTTTCTATCAAGATCGATAGATTTTATTTAGGTGTATCCTACTCCAAATAGCAAACTTGAATCTACTATAGCCAACATACACAGCAAAGATCCGAATGGCTAGGGATCAAGAAAATATGCAATCAAACTTGAAAAATAATACCCTCCAAGCCAATCGCATATGGGATGCGATCGGATATTTCTATAATTTATCTTTCAAACTCATGTAATTGATATTGTTATTTAATAAATAAGCTTCTCGATTCATTATATACTGCATATTATTATTATTTTTAAGATTATAATGAACCCCATAGGTCTGGACAATAGTTTGAGGGGTATGATGAGATCACATCAGTGAAATCTAAATCTTTGATAGCCATGACCTAAAATATTCTCAATTATTGCTTCATTGAGTTGAAAATCAATGATACCGATAAGATTGGCATGTCCTATGTATGCTCAGTGATGAGGATGGTTGATCTCACAACCACTTATGTGGTGACACTAATACAAGGAGGTGGGTGCTTATTAGAAATGAATTTACTGAATAGACCTATGAGAAATATCTGATGGAGTCTTATTTACATGTTAGATGATGATTCTCTAGTAAAATTGTGTAAGTGATCTTTTGATCTGAGATCATCATGGTACTTTGTGTACATGAATCCATATTTGGTTCACTTCCTAACTTGATCCTCTGATCCTTATGTGGGATGTTCTGGATGTAGTGAAGTATACATAAAAGTTGTAAGTGATTAGTAAGGGATTAGTCACTCCTAATAAGGAGAGCGAATATCCTATGTGATCTCATAGGTTGATGATTCTGGAAGTCTTTGGCCAAAGCAGGATGATAATTAGAAAAAAATTTAATATATTATCAACTGAATCATCACTTTTTGATCGAGATATATTTAGATAAGCAATTGGGTTTGACATGATTCCATACTCTTAGCTCATGTGGGATGTTGTTTGACTGAAGGATTGAATTATATGATAACATACCACTAAAGGATATTTTGATAATTTTTGTCAAAATTTTATTCTTTTGGATAGTCATGATATGTTGCTAGACATCAATCTTGACTTGTGGACTCATCAAAATTAAAGAGTTTAATTTGATAATTAATTAAGAAGAGTTCTAGTTGATTGAAACTCTTGAGCTGACCTAATCTGATTGGATTAGGGTTAGGTCAAGAGTCTGTGTCTACTACTGGCTAGATTTGAAATCCAATAGATCACACACTTTAAATTAATTTGATCTAATTTAATTAAATTAATATAATTTAGAGATTAATTTGATATGCTAGCACATTATGTTAACCAAGTTCGTAATTTGGTTAAGTTCAAAGTGTTTGAGCTAAACTCGACCTGTTACCTTTGACCTGATTGGATTAGGTCTATTTTAATTAGACTCTTATCCAACTTGAAAGTATTTTAAGTGTGGAAGGAGACCTCCATGCCACCTAGGTTCCATGCCTAAATTAATTGCCACCTCCCTTTTTAGCGTTGAGAATTGAAAGAGTCCTTCTTCATGAAGACTCTTATCCATCTCATCAGTTTCCTATTTTTCTTAATTATCACATGCTACATTTTGAGATGGGATTTATGGGGCACAGAAGAGGAGGAGTCCTTCTGTGTGAAGGCTCTTCTACACCACTTAAAACTATGGAGAATTAATTCTCTATGTGAAGATATGGAGCGCCAAGAGTTGGCGCCCCTTGGGGTTTCTTCACATCTCTTCCTAACCTATTTATATGGGGCATCCCATATGGGTTGGTGCTGAATTTGGTTGAAAATCAGAGGTATTAGAATGTGATATGA
>KE506527.1:95302-107452 GCA_000441515.1 Elaeis oleifera | reverse complement strand
AGAAGATGTTAGCATCATTAATTATACAAAATAACTTAAAATAAATATAAAATATACAACTTATCACACCTGTCGAAAGAACTCACAATGTACTCTCACTTTTCCCATTATAGTCCAATCTCTAATCATTAGTGTTTCCTGCTTCAGCTTTGTTATGAAGATCAACAATATGGTGAGTATTTCAATTTTGTTGTTTTCATAAGTGTCAATTTAACCCGCTTAACAATCTAGCATCATAATTTTGTTTCAGTAAATGAATTACACTGCTATTTCAATGACTGAGGCATTCCGCATACAGTTTGAATCCTCTATCGTCTGTGGTATACTAGAGCCGCTTTGAATTTGTATCGCAATTCATTCCCCTCATGGGAGCCATTGTATCCCACCAGGCATCCATTACAAGCATTTGCTTTAAGCAGAAACCGGCAGGTTATCTACTTCCCCTCATGCCAACATGCACAAATTCCACATATGCTCATACACTTAGCGCATATCTATAGGCAAAAATCTAAAAGAGATTTGGGTACTGCCCCAATTCAATACCCATGTTTCTCTTTTAATTTAGAAAAAGAATGCATACATCACTCGCCCCGGTCACCAAATTGCAAGATTTTATCATCATATCGTGTCGGACAATAGACCCTACTTCCTCCACCACCCAAAGACATGTTCTCCTTCTATAACCAATTTTTACCGATCTGTCATTTATTTAGCATCAAAATCAGTCAACATAGCAATTTGAATAAGAAACAAGAAAAAGCATCCTCCAAGAAGATCAAATTGATCGAAATGAGCATCAAAGATACAAAATCAAACACCAAAATCATCAAAATAACACTCAAATAACAGCATACAGAGAAGAGGGAAGAAAAGCTTATACTTTTTTCTGAACGTCCATAGCTGGTTCATTCGCACCGCTAGAAGCTGGCGTTGAAGGAACGCCCAAAGCAAACGAAGATGGCACAAGTTTCTCTAGGTATCTCAATGCGACTCTCTCCTGCATGGTTTCAAGAGCATTCTTAGAGAAATCTGAAACCGTACAAATAATAGCTTCAAAGGATTTGAAAATATCTTCGAAAATAGAAGAACAAATTCCTAAATTTGAAAAGAAGAGAGAGAAGAAAATCTAATTTTGTATGGTTCCTTACTTCCGAGAACGGAAGTATCCAATTCCTCGACTTGTGCTTGGGTTTCTACAATCCAATGCCATGGGAGGAGCTCCGTTGCCATGGTGGAGGGTAAGCAAGTAGGATTTCTCTCCTTTCTTGTTTTACTAGGGAAGACACAGGAAAAATCAACGAAAAAATTAAAAAGCAAAGATTAAAGTTTTCCTTATTGGTTTCCAATTGTTGTATTCTTTTACATATATTGCCATTAATTCCAAATTATTTAGTTTTGTTGTATGTGATTTCAATTTTTTCAGCTAAAAATTTAAAAGTTATTTGTTTATTAACATTTATAGTCCATCAAGAATACATATTAACTTTTATTAATAGATGCATGACGCTCCCTCCTCATATATAAGATGTGAAATTATTCTTTCTTTTTCACTGTTGTTCTTTTTGCACTATTGTAGAGATCTGTATTTTTTAATTTTATGTTAATTAGTTGTTTTAGCCCTCTTTTTACAGTTTATGCTGTGATATCTAATTGTCTTTGCACTTTTGTCTTTTGTATAAACCAACAATGGTTTGCAGCAGAATTAACTAGCAAATGGCTTTGTTCAAACCCCCGTTATTCCACGCACTAGCCAACAAAAATAATGCTTAAGAAATTTGCTAAAGGAATTAAATAACCACAGAACGAACACCAGTGCTGACATCATTGAGCAAGTTGTTGAAGTCAACAGAATGATAGGAACTGTTACACTTGCTGGTGGATGCCTAAACAAACAAGAAAGAATATTAGCTTTTAAAGTTACTTTACCTGAAAATTGGCAACCTATAGTAGAAAAGCTTCAGAGACAACATAAGAAACCAAACATATCCATGGTTGGTGATCTCCTTTGTAAAGTAATACTTGAAAGACAAACAATTAGAAGAGCTTCCCTAACTATACGACCTAATTTTCGCTACAATAACTTTTGTACGCATGACATTCCTTCTTAGCTCCAATTAATGTTACACCAGTTTTTGATGAAGTAATTAAATCATTACCATAAAACTGTATCGCAATAGGTTACTGTATGTGAAAATTAAATTTTGTTACTTAAACAATTTGTGTTTGTCATTTGATGTGCTATTGAACTATTTGATTTGATCGTATTTAATATTTGTTTTTCCATATAATTTTTGCACTCATGCTGACTGTACAATTATATTATTAATACAACACCTCTTATTTAGGAATAAAATCATGCTATAATAGAGAGCAACTGCTCCAGTAAATCTTTCCATAAAGCATTGGCCACATCAAATTGTGAAACAAAGTCAATTACTACTATAAAACGGTTGCGAGATATCAATTCGCTACGCCCTGATGTCTCCAACAACAAGCGTGTTCGTGTTGGATGTTCACCCACCATATCATCGACGGGTAATCTTATAGTGGTATCATTAGCTAAATTTCTACATGGTTAAGGGACACAGTGCGCATTGCTCGATAGCATCAAAAATTATTTTTCACAAAAAAGGTTGCGACAACTAGGCAACTGTTCAATTTACAATTTTCATAGTGCAATGCCATGCAGAGATGAAATAGCTTGGGTTGCCAAGTGACATCGCAAAGAGATTCTCACACAGAAAAGAATGACCCGAAGACAAACTTTGGTTGGTAAGTTTCTTATAATAAATGTAAATTACTTTATAGTGCATTTAATATACCTTTTTGTTTCAACTATGTAAAATCTAATAGACTTTTACTATAAAATTTATTGATTTGTCGGTTGTACAACGGAAATATGTGACTTTGGAAGACCAACATGCATATGTGAGTATTATGGAGCAAAAGTCTGGTATAAAAAGAGGCAAAATAGGTCATGCACCAACAAGAATCCAAAATTTAGCATATGTTACCTAGCAAAAAAAGTGCAACTGCCTTTGCTTAAAGAACCACCTCCACTGTTGAAGACTTTGATGGATTATAGGGGGGGAAGTCAATCAAAGGTGTTTCGAGATAATATCAGATCCTATAATTATTGTTTCCTTCATATCAATGGGCGGCCGTATTGATTGGACAATTAATGATGGAAGTGGGCTGTACATATTCTAAATCAATGGATAGAATTATCACAAAATTGGATCATTATTACCGCCTGAGGGAGAAAACCCACAGTTTGCACAGCTATATATATGATACTGAGCATAAAGTTGAAAACAGGATATCAGTTGTTGAGAAATGAATGCAGGACTCACATTTGGATCCAGCTATTGTGCAGTAATTAATGGACATGTTAAATGCTAACAATATTCTGGTCCAGTCATTCAGAATGGCAAAAGATGGTTTTGCTGGAAAAAATGACACAGAGCTGCAATTACGACTAATAACTGATCGCAAGACTGATGGTCGTAAGTATAACTTACCAACTTGCTCTAAAGTGGCTACATTGATAGTTGGTAATTTTGATAAGAAAATAGAGGAAGAGACATAATAATCGAGCACAAGACAAGGAGGCTTCAAAGAATTATTGAATTACACCCAACTTTCATGGCAATGCAATACCCCATACTATTCCCTTATGGTGAGGATGGATATAGAACGGGCATCAAAAATAGGAGTTGTCCCGATAGCAAAACCCATAAAAGAAAATGCTGACCATGAAATAGTACTATACTTACCGACTGCAACAGCATGCCGGTGAAGCAGACCTATTGTTAAGGGGTGGCCATCTTTTCCAACAATTCATGGTTGATGCTTACACTATAATTGAAGAATAAAGATTTAGTTGGATAAGAGAAAATCAAGCAACACTACGGTCTGATCTACTCAAAGGAGTGCAAGATGCTATTTCACGTGAAGACACAATGGCACATTATATTGGAAAAATAATTGTCCTTCCATCATCCCACATTGGGAGTCCACGATACAAGACATAGAACTACCAAGATGCAATGGCAATTTGCAGATGGGCTGGCTACCCAGATATTTTTGTCACTTTTACTTGCAACCCAAATAGCTAGAAATACAAATATTTATGGATGAGGTTAATTCACACCAAAAATTGGAAGATAGAGCTGATGCAGTGAATCACATATTTCACCTCAAACTTCTAGAAAAACTGTCTGACATAAGAAAGAAAAAACACTTCTGTCACACTATTGCAAGTAAGTGTTGTGCAATATTCAGGATGTGGAGACTTGAGAACACCAGCAAACCGCACACAAAGGAGGCTGCACCAGGGTTTTGCTTGAGAAGAGAGAGTCCCTCTTCTTACTTTGCTTAGAGGTGGCGACTAGGGTTTGCTGCCCCTCCTATATAGCGTGCAATCAGAAAGAAAAGAGAGCGATGAGGATTTCGAGAGAAAAGGATTCAACTCATTCCTCTTGTAACAAGTTACATATATATATAGACTATACAATGGGTCAAAAATTCAAACCTAAAAACTCCCTAGACTAATCCAAATGCACTCAAGTAAACTCATCCATGGTCTGATCATGCACTGACCCCTTAAATTAGTCCCCTTAAGACCCATCAAACCAGGCCTTACAATTCTAGGATCAAATCTGACCCCAGACCCAAGTAGAAATCTCATGCAGTTTTGTCCGCGAAAATCGAGTCGACTCCATCTGAGATCGAGTCAACTTAACTACATCCGAGTCGACTTGTCATAGAATTGAGTCGACTCCCCTATGTGCCAACCTTGCATGTCCAAAATGCAACTCTCTGTTTGGCTGTTCCTCCGAGATCAAGTCAACTTGAACTGAGACTGAGTCGACTCCTCTGCTAGTAGAAGTCCTTCGCTTGGTTCCTTGCTCTACTTTATGTTCCAAGTATCCAGAGCCCCAACCAAGCTCTTCAAAGTCCTCATCGCTGAACCTCAAGCCCATAAAAACTATGCACCATCTCCACTCTAGAACCACTCCGATTGATAAGTATGTAAATTTGCCCATAAAAGTATTAATTTATGGATCAAATTATTTGTATTCTTTTAAAATTGATACTTTTTTGTGTATTCTATAGAAAAAAGTGTACCACGATGAAGAGCCCGATCGCAGGCATAAAGGGATCAAACGGAACCAAAAATAGAGTCAAAATAGATTTAAATTCTAAGCCAAAAGCAAATTCGATCCAATCCACAAGTTGCTGGTCCACCACGGACCATTTGGTCCATAAGAAGGTGGGTAAGCCACGTGAGAGCCACAGTAATATCTTAATGGCTCCGGGAGAGTTTTTGGTGGGCTTCATTGTGCACACGGAAGGTTTGGCGGGTGCGTGCTATGCGCGGAATAAACTTGAGCGCATCAAAAAAAAAATCACATGGCTTGGCTTAGCGGGTGTGCGCGTTGACATGAACATCGACACGAGTTGGGAATCGAGAAGTGGCTGGGCTTTGGACGGCATCAGGTGAGAGTTTTGAGTGGTTTCAAAGTTTTAAAGCAAATAAGAAATAAGAGGCGTGAGAACAATCCTAGCTATCCATCCATTGATTTATTCTTTGTAAATAAAATCCCAATCAATCATCTACCCTCTCCATTTAGTCCCACATCTAAAAATCATAAAAGCCTCTCTCCTCCTAACATCTATAAATAAAACCTAATGCCTCCACTCTTAGACATATCTCTCTCCACACCATAATTCTTCTTGGGGTCGTGTGACAGGCAGATATATCCACCTTTTAAATCCTTTTATCCACCTTATTCTCACTTTCTTCCACCCCACACGAGAAGGAGAGTCAGCCAGGGGAGGTCGGCCCCAAGCCAAGAGAGAGAGAAGTCAGGTTCTGTAAGAGATTTATTTTATTTTTTTGTTCCAATTCCAAGCCTAGTTAATGGCTTACAACTTAAAAATTTTCTATCAGAATTGTTATTCAGCAATAAATTAATTTTTATTCTATTTAATTTCTGTAATTTAATTTTATAATAGAGTAGTTTAAATTTTATACCTTTTAATTCTGTAATTTTAATTCTGTAAGTTAAATTTTAGCAAGTAGAATAAGATTTTATTTATTTTTTTAAGACTTCAAATCAACTATGTCTGGCTAAGCAATCCTTCTAGAGTATACGATGAAGCTAGACCATGAATAGAAGCTTTCTCTTTTGAATTTTTTTTGAGTTTCTAATTTTTAGAGTTCTTCTCCTTTCATCTCTCTTGCCAAGAGATTTGATGGGCTATCGTTGGGTCAGAATTTCTTCATAGTCCATGCTTGATTCGGTGTAAGAGGGGATGATTGGTAGAAGGCTCACAAATTTTTAAACCCTTTCTTCTTTTTCGTGTAGAAACCTTGATGGGTTATAGTTGGGTCAGAATCTCTTCATAGCCCATACTGGGTAACACAAGAGAAAAGGAGAAAGAAAAGTCTTTAATTAGGTGAAGTGAATACTTGATGGATCATAATTGAGTTAAATCTCTTCATGATCCATGCTTGTTCATGTTTTATATCTTAATCAAAAGATATTATAAGAGAAATCATAGGAAAACTCTCTAATTTATTGGTCTAGTGGATTCAAAAGCTCTAGATCTTTTAGATAATTTATCTTTAAATTTGATTGATTTACTGCTTTGGTAGTTTGTAATTCAACAAACAATCTCTCTTTTTTTCTTTAAATCTCGCCTGAGCAAGTATTTGAACATACTTTAAAACCCAATTCTTCGTGGGATCGATCCGTACTCATCAGACGTGCTATATTGCACACCGTGTGCTTATGATAATTTAAGACACATCACCTATCCTAGCCTATGATCGCACCTGTCTTTGTGACCTAGAGCCTAGCGAATCGACTCCATCTGTGGTCACCTATAAGGCTATAGGGGCACCATAAAATTCTACAATCTCCACCTTGGTGCCCCAAAAGACTTAACGATCACCACTCTTCATCGAGCTCCAATCCTTTGCACGACCCGACCAATGAGGTGTGAAGCCAACTATATAGACCCCTCATCACTATAGTATATCTCAGCCCTAGAGCTGTCCGAAAGATTGCCACCACCTCCCTTATGGCTGAAGATCTCATCCTGCATTCGGGCAACTCTCTCCTGTCGATCCTGTCATTAGCGACTGTGCCCACCACTGATCCAGCAGCTGCTCTCACTGCTGTCATCACAACTCCACCTCACACCACTAGCTACTTCACCTACGACTCCCCATTGTCGTAGCTCCAGTGACTCTGCTCAGCGTTGCTCTAGTGGCTCTAGTCACCACTGGCTCAATGGCTCTGATCGCTGCTGCTCCTGCGACCTACTCCATCGTAGCATTGGAAATCCTGGAGTGACTGCAGCTCCACTCCCCTACCTCCGACCCACCTATGGTCCATGCTAGTGGAAACCTCCTCATAGATCTTCAGGTCCTCCCAACATCCTGTCACCATCATAATATCTAACCCCGATGCATACACCTCTAAGCCTTCTCCTAGTGCCCGCTCACTACTGCTCGAGCGGCTGGGAGACTCCATCTCCCTCTGCACCTCCTCACCTAGAGCTCGTGCCATGGCGATGGTCTTCATCATCACCTATGAAGGAATCTCTCTTCGATGCTCCTCCTCTTCTACATGTAAATACACCTGTGCTCGGTGCTCCACCTCCTTATGATCCGACGACCCCGCAATAGGTAGATCTGATAAACATATCATCAGCTATCCAATCTGCACTGACTAAACCTCCGGCTAATCCTCCATGGCTAAAGCAATCATCTCGGCCTCCTCAGACATAATAGATCCCTCTATTTGGTATAGATGACTCCTCAACCTCCTCCCTTTCATCACAATCCTATCACCCTTAGAGACATTCAGCACTCCTAAATCACTTCTAAAAATGAAGCCCTGTTCCTCCAAATATTCAAGTGATACTACGCTCCTCCTGAGATCCAGGACATGATGCACATTTGTCAAAGTTCTCACCCTCCCATCACACATCCTCAGCCTAATGGAACCCACTCCTACTACACCATAAGAGCTCTTATCTCCTAGTAGCACTTGCTGCCTCTCATCCACCCATGTGTAAGAAACAAACCACACTCGAGAAGATGTACAATGATAACAGCTAGCAGAGTCCAGTACCCATCGATTTGTCTCCTCCCTGTGTCTAGCCAATAATATCAGAAGATCATCTGATACATCGCTCTTAGCCACCACACTGGATAACTCAAGTTTGGAACCTTCTCACTTTCTTTTTTCTCTATGGACAATCTCTCTTCATGTGCCCTAGCTGCTACACATGTAGCACCTAACCTCTCTGATACTCCTTGAAAAAATTTGCCTCCCACTGCCTCGCGTCTATCTTCCCCTTCCTAGACCTTTCACCAGCCACCATAGCATCCTAGAGAACCTCCGTACTATCTCTCACCATCCACTCTCTCTGCTCGTTCATTCGAAGGACCGACACTATCTTCTCATAGACTAGGATCTCCTTTCCGTACAATAAAATTATCACCAGTGGATCGTAGCTCCCAGATAGCTAGCACAGCAACATCAGAGAATTGTCCTCCTCCATAGCCACATCCAAATTGAGTAAATCCATATTCAACTGGTTGAACTGCTAAACATATCCCAATACATCTCCATCTTCATCCATCCGAAGGCTGTAGAGTGTTTTTTCAGCATAAGCTTGTTGCACATGTTCCTTCTCATGTACAGGAAGTGTAACCTTGACCACAATCCTTTGGGTGTCTTCTCTTCTAGCATGCTATATAGCACCGAATTCCCAAACACCACTTGATCAGCAATAGACCCTTTCTCTAAAGAACTCCAAGCCCAATCTATCATCTCCTCTGACTTTTCCTCCAAAGTCAGATCCAGTTCCTGCTGAGCCAACAGATCCTCAACCCTTGTCCTCCACATCAAGAAATTTTTCTTCCCATCAAACTTCTCAAAATCGATCTTCAATCTGCTGCTCATGATGTCTCAAAACCACGACCACAAACAACACAGATCTGATTGAGAAAATACTTTAACGTGAAACTTTAAATCTTGGCGTCTCCTTCCTTCTCTATGCTCCACCTGGCTCTGATACCAATTGTTGAGCAATTCCCAAGATGTGGAGACTTGAGAACACCAGCAAACCGCACATAAAGAAGGCTGCACGAGGGTTTTCTTGAGAAGGGAGCATCCCCCTTCTTACTTTGCTTAGAGGTGGTGGCTAGGGTTTGCTGCCCCTCCTATATGGTGTGCAACCAGAGAGAAAAGAGAGAGATAAGGGTTTTGGAGGAAAAGGATTCGATTTATTCATCTTATAATAGGTTATATATATATATAGCCTATACAATGGATCAAAAATATAAACTTAAAAACTTCTTAGGCTAACCTAAATGCACTCACCCAAATCCATGTACACCCATAGTCTGATTATGCACTCATCCCTTGAGTTAGTCCCCTTAAGACCCATCAAACCAGGCCTTGAGACCTTAAGATCAAAACCTGATCCCAAACCCAAACAGAAATCTCATACAGTTCTGTCCATGAAAATCGAGTCGACTCCACCTGAGATCGAGTCAACTCACCTACATTTGAGTCGACTCGTCGCATTCGAGTCGACTCGTTGCAAAATCGAGTCGATTCTCCTACGTGCCAACCCTGCACATCTGAAATGCAGCTCTGTTTGGATGTTTCTCTAAGATCGAGTTGACTCGATTTGAGATCGAGTCAACTTCTCTACTGGCAGAAGCCCTTCGCTTGGTTTCTTGCTCCATCTTGTGTCTCAGATATCCAGAGCTCTAACCAAGCTCCTCGAAGTCCTCATCACTGAACCTTGAGCCCATGAAAATTATGCACCACCTCCACCCTAGGACCACTTCTATCCTAGCCTATGATCATATTCGTCATGGTGAACCTAGAGCCTATCAAACCGACTCTACCTGTGGTCACCTCCAAGGTTATGGAGGCACTATAAAATCTCTGCAATAAGTTCCTTTCATATCCGACAAAAAAAAGAAAAAATTTCTACTTCCTATAGCACATATATTGTTGTCAGTAGCATGGTTATTCGAGCCACAACATTGATCGTTTGTCATTATAAACATACAGTTATCTACATGGTCAAGTTTCAAAAACGTTATCTCCCTCATGTACACATGTTTGTTTTCCTGCATCCTGATAACAAGCAAGCAGATCCTTCACATATTGATAAAATAATCAATGTAGAAATATTGAATAAAATTGAATATCTTGAAGGTTATGTTGCTGTTCAAACATACATGATGCATGGTCTATGTGGTAAAAGTAGATCATCTTCTCCATGTATGGTTGACAACTGTTGCATCAAAAAATTTTCAAAAAAATACAACAACCAGACTGTATTGGATGAAGAAGGCTTTCCAATCTACAGAAGGAGGAACAATGGCAATACCATGACAAAAAATAGAGTCGAACTAGATAATGCTTATGTGGTGCCTTACAATAGAAAGCTCTTAATAAAATATCAGGCACACATAAATATTTAATTCTGCAATCATTCATGGTCAATTAAGTACTTATTTAAGGACATAAATAAAGACTATGATAGAGTCAGTACAGTCATTGAAAAGATAAATGCCGATAGTGTGCATCCATCTACAAGCAGGACCATCGAGGTTGATGAGATCAAAGCTTATCTGGACTGTAGACACATTTCAGCATCAGAGGCTTGTTGGAGAATTTTCAAATTTTCCATCAATTATAGAGACCTTTAGTTGAGAGACTTAATTTCCATCTTTCGGATGAACAAATAATAGTTTTGCTAACACCGTGAATTTAGAAAATGTGCTGAGAAAATCAAGAGTTGATACAACCATGTTCACAGAATGGATGACGACAAATGAGCAACATGAAGAAGCTAGAGAACTAACTTATGTTGAGTTCCTCACAAAATGGGTATGGCATAAAGATGTTCTAGACTGGAGGAAAAGGAAGTCTGACAGAAGTGTAGGCAGAATATTCTACGCCCATCTTGCAAGTAGAGAACGTTATTATTTGAGGATGTTACTGTTGGGAATAGTATCCCAAAGCCAATCATCAGCCTGTTGACGGTTGTGCTCATTTTTGTATATGTACATGAATTATGAATTAATAAAATTATTTGGTATTTTTCATCACAAATTACTTCATCTTCTAATGAACTCCTGTGTTGTGATGAAGTCCTTAGGACTATTTAGATTCGACAAAGGAGGATTTATCGTTTAGTCCTTAAACCTGTTCGCGATCAAATGATACGTTGTTACCAAGGACAACAACGTTTATCAAGCATAGGTCGTTGTGTGCCATATGGGTTGGTTGTCCTCTTAACCAAGGAGTGTAGAGACACTGGTATGGCATACAGGTGAGATGTAAGGGTACATCTGCACTGAACATGACCGACTCCGGAGCCATTTCTGCTATCAAGATTTGCTCCGATGGAATATGGGTATAAATGTCCCTCCGACTTGAGACCGCCACGGTGACTTGCAAGCAACTCACTGCACTTAGACACTGGACTACCTGAATTTCTAATTCAGTGACGGAAGGCTTCTGGATGTAGTCAAGTACTTGACTTGTCGGTGCGTGTGTCAAGATGGGATTGACCACTCCAGTTCAGGAGCTGTGTACAGTCGTATTTAATTTAGCAAAATCTTGACCAGGGTAGTCCTAGTGAGGAGTCACAGGACTGTTTGAGTTGAGCACGATTCGGATGATCTTATCAAGGTTGACAGTTTAACCCTGAGTCGTCCTATACACAGGGTCAAAAGGGATGAATTGTACAGTAACCATATTCGCATAGGTTCTGAGTGTTGTTATTGCAACTTTTTGACCTATCCGATCATCGGGTACCATTGCTAGATGGTCACTTCGATTAGTACAGAAATTGGTTCCTGTGCTACCGGCTTAGGTTCGAACCTGCAGGGTCACACACATTAGAGGTTCCTATCTGATCTGATGGCTGGTGAAGAGTCCTACATGTTTGAGATTCTGTGATCGAGAATCAAGATTCTCTGATCATGAATTCCACACATTATGGGTACCGGGTCAAGAGTCCCACTGGTTTGGACTCTTCGATCAAAGTTCATATAGATGGACTTTGATACCCGATTGCCCATCGAATTGGATTTAA
>KE506527.1:68073-83778 GCA_000441515.1 Elaeis oleifera | reverse complement strand
CTAATTGAATTAGATTCAGTGCGACTTAAATTGGGTTTGATATGATCAATCCTGATTACAAGAGAAATTTGATCCTGATTCAATCAAGATTTGAAATCAGTCAATTTTTAATTGGGTTAAGAATTTATTGAGATATTTGGATTTCTAATTAGATTAGGTTCATTTCTATCAGTGGGTTCAATCCAAATTTGATTTGGATTAGAATCAGATTAGAATAAAGAGTCAAAGTTGACTAGGACTCTATCCTTATCTCCTTACGCCACACTTGGACTCATGCCCATATCTCCATGCCAAATAGGATTTGGATTGACCTTTTTGGCATCAAAGTAGTAGACCCAATAAGGGTGGGTGACAATGATTGATGACTCGTAATCCTATCTCTTGTCAAATTCGAATGTGATCCTAATTAGAGATAAGATGAAAATAAGGAAAGAAATTTTTCATACAAGGAAGGTTGTTTGTGCCATAATATTTTTTTTTTATTTTCTTGAAAAGTTCTTAGGCATGTGAGACACCAAATTCCTTCTCCATGCCATAGAGCCCTTTCTAAATTTTTTTAAGATGTCAAATGTGGTTTTTGCGTGGACTCTTGGCACCTTCCCTTGGATGAAAAATCCTAGTCTTTTCCTATAAAAAGGGGTCCTCTATTTTTGGCGTCATACGTCAATTTTCTTGCTGGTTTTATTTTTTCAGATCTCTTCTCCTCCTCCTCTCTTCCTTCTCTAGATTTCTTCATCCTTTGGAGTGTCCAAGGTGCTTGAAGAGAAAGGAAGAGATTTGCCATCGAAGTTGCTTGTTGGCTAGCACCTCCAAGCCCCTGATCTATGCTAGTCTTCGCATGGATTTTTTTGTAGAGGCCAGACAACTTCGTGTGGCTGTGAGCGATTTGAGGAACATTTTCTCCAAGTGTTGGACCAGCAAAGATCAAGATCTCATTGATTTGGTAATTTTTCTAACCTATCTTGATCATATTATTAGATCTAATAGTTAGATCTAGAATTTCAGCATCGATGAGATCGATGTGAGTTTTTATTTTCAGATCTAATATGCATCATATTTTATATACTTTGTCATGGCATAGTAGTCTAGATTAGATCTTATGTATGTAATTTAGATTAAATTATTTAATCTTTTCTTTCGCTACACAAAATTTTTGGAATTGCATGCATAGCACTACCTATATTTCCTTCACTTGTCACTAAATTAAATAGCATAACATTATTTCTCTTTTCTTCTTACTTTCCTCCTTACCCCTTTTAAACACAGTCTTTCCTTATGCTTAAAATTTTCCAAATCAATGGATATCAAAAGTATTGACTTCTGAGTGAACTCTCTACTGAATAAGACATATGGACCATCAAAGCTAGAGTTATGCGCTTGTGGCAAGCAACCAATACAAAGACAAATGAGAATATTGGATTGGAATTGATCCTGTTGGACGAAAAGATAAGCACAAAACACATTTATATATGACATGCTTTTAACTATGAAAGACAAAAATTTACCTATTCTAATGTTACAGATGACAATAATACAAGCCATTATGTGGAGCGTCCAAGTTGAGAAATTTAGACAAAAAATCTAAGAAGGCCATTGCTACTTCATAACAAATTTCAAAGTTGTTGAAGTCTACTCAGAGTATAGAGTTGTTCCAAACAATATGCAAATAATTTTCTACTTCATAATAATTCTTAGAGAACTATAGACTCCAACCACTGAGATTCCACTGTTCCACTTTCACTTTATAGATATGCCTTTTATATCTGAAAGGTGCAATAAAATATATATCTGATAGGTAAAAATAAAATGCACCACACATAGCTTAATGTATGTTATTCCCAATACTTGATATAATATAATTGCTTTTACTAGTATTATAGATATCATTGGAAAGTTCAGTGAAATAAGTGAAGTGAAAAACATACAAGCAAGAGGAAAATAATTCTAAAAGAGATGTTGAGCTGTTGCTCAAAAGGCAAGTACCTTTACAACTATAAAAAGAAGAGATTTCTTTCCTATATTACACACATAATATTTATACACATGACTACAAATAAATCTTTCAACAATGAAAAGATTAAAGTCACACTTTGGGAAAATGCAACAAATGAGATCAGTTTTGAAGAGAACAAAGATGAAACCACCCCTGCATCATATTGTGACATCAACAATTGTAAAGATATTCCAAGGTAACAAAAATTTTGATTATATAATTGAGTCTTTTCACTTTCACAACTAATTACTCCCATCTTCCACATGCAGATAAGTACAACCTCTCCTCTACCAGTGCTACGAGAATTTATGAAAATATTGATATCCCAAAAGTAGCAAAACTCAAACAAAGATATATGTACTAACAAAATTTTAATTAAATAATGACAAATTCATTTAATATTAAAAATAAATTTCAGCTTCATAAAGGCAACAAACTCAATACAACAGCTGTACTCACAAAGTAATGCACATAAATCCCTACATAAACAGATGTTCTACAATAGAAGAACACTACAGCAACTAAAGAAAATGCAGGGACAAACAAAAATCAATATCAATCAACATTACATACAATTGTCAGATAAATATTTTATCACAAAACTAATGCCTTTTTCTATCCTCTGTGTAGAATGTTGTCTTCACAATATACGCAACTGTTGTTGATATTGAGGAGAGGTTCGGATGGTCCTATGTGTCCTGCACAAACTATGCAAGAAAAGTAATAATGTCAAACAACAAATATGAATGCAGGACATGCAACACCTCTGTTGACTATCTAGGTCCAAGGTAATACATTCTTACAAAGTTGTACAAATAACATAATAAAGCCCAAAATTATGATACTAATATATTATAGAATTAAACAAGGTTCAAGATTAATGTAGGGGTGAAGGACCATTCCGACAAAGCAACAATGATCCTTTTCAACAGAGAAGTTGAAAACTTATTAGGAACCATTGCTTCAGAGTTGGCAAAAGATACAAATATTAGTTCAGCAGTGTTCCTGACCAAGTTCAAGACCTTCTGCACAAATCATTGATCTTCAAAATTAAGTTGATTGACTATAATTTGAAAGAAGGCTTCCAAAATTATATAGTGATGAAGACATATGAAGTAGATGAACAATTTGAAAATGACTACAAAATCACCAACTTGATAAAGGTAATTACATAATGGTCTACTTCCCCTCAAACATAATATAATTCATAACTGTACTTCACCGTCTCCTTTGTTACAAGATATGGTACATAACTCAAGTGATGATGATATCAGAAAAGTGCAGTCATCATCATCCACACCAAAAAAGGTACAACTAAAATACATTATGACTCATATGTACACAATAGTATGTACAAACAACATAAGCTCATTATGTCCCCAAATCATTCTCAATCCCATAAGAAGAAAAGGACGTTATCAAAGACCATGCGAGAAAAGCACGAATCTAAAACAGACACGATGGAATCAGAAATTACCGACGAAGACAGTGACATAACAAATCTCAAGATGAAACGAAAGCTTCAAATCATTGATGAAGACTGATGAAATCATTTTTCATTATGTTGAATTCTCTATTACATTTTGGTCCACTCTATACTGACTGCATCACATTATTTTCCATCAATATAAGCACATCAATATTTCTAACTATCAAATATTACATATTATAATCCTACAAATAATAATATCTGAATAATTAAAAATAGGACAACAAAATCTGAAAAATTATTTTCGTACATCCGGCTCTGTGCAACGTGCGGGTCTTCGACTAGGTGTCTCCATTGGGCTGCCACTGGGATTTGGGTGTAGAGTGGATGGAGGACTTAGGTATATTTGGTATTTTATTTAATAAAAAAAGTGTTTATTTAAATAGGAGAGAGAAAGAGAAAGCAATGATTGTTAGGACTCAACCAGTACTCGTTGGTTCATTGATGTGGAGGCTTAAGATCTCACCTACTTCCCATGCTTAACCACTCTACATCTCTCTCTCTCAGTGGTAACTGGAGAACGTGCAGATACAAGATAGTAATAGTGGAGGCTTGCTTGTATATGGTAAACATCATTTTGAGAAATTTATTAGCACATTATAGGAATTTTTATGAGCAAATAGATGAGCTATGCTGATAATATTTTTCACCTTATACCCATCATACCCTGGTATGGTAGGTCGGCCATGGAGTTAGTAAATGCAAAGCATGGTCTAAGATAAAAATGAATTAGAACATTGCATTTTATAAATTTTTTGCTGAATAAATACACTCTGCCTTCGGCTCAAAAATACACTATGCCCAATATAAAATTTCAAGAACTGGTGTAACATTACTTGGAGCTAAGAAAGGATTGGTCATGCATACAAAGTTATTGTAGTGAAAATTAGGTTGTGTAGTTAGGGAAGCTCTTCTAATTGTTTGTCTTTTCAGGTATTCTTTTACAAAAGAGATCACCAACCATGGATATGTTCTGGTTTTCGTATGTTGTCTCTGAAGCTTTTGTACCATAGGTTGCCAATCTGCAGGTAAAGTAACTTTAAAGCTAATATTCTTCTTTTCGTTTAGGCATCCACCAATAAGTATAATAGTTTGTATCATTCTGTTGACTTCGACAACTTGATCAATGTTGTCAGAACTGGTGTTCATTCTGTGGTCATTTAATTCCTTTAGCAATTTTCTTAAGCGTTGTTTTGTTGGCTAGTGCGTGGAATAACGAGGGTTTGAAATAAAACCATTTGTCAAATACAATCAAATTCAACATGTAAATGAAGAAAAATATGTAAATAATTAAGGAAAATAAGGAGCAACATACGGCGATAATGAAGGCCTCGATTTCAGTTACGACAGTACAGGCCTACCTACAAATTCGCTAGTTAATTCTGCTGCAAACCATTGTTGGTTCATACAAGAGACAAGAGTATAAAGACAATCAGAAATCATAGCATAAACCGTAAGAAGAACACTAAAACAACTAATTAACATAGAATTAAAGAAACACAGACTTCTGCAACAGTATAAAAATAATAATAATAAATAAAAAAATAATTTTACATCTTATATGTGAGAAGAAAGTATCATACATTTATTAAATGGAGTTAATATATATTCTTGGTGGACTACAAATATTAATAAACAAACAACAATTGAGTTCCAACTGAAAAACTTGAAATCACATACAACTAGACTAAACAATTTGGAATTAGTGGCAATAAATATAAAAGAATACAACAACAGGAAACCAATAGGAAAAACTTTAATCTGACATAATCTTTTGTATTTCAACTCCATAGAAATCAATAGTTTGTTCAACTCCTGCATGAAAAGGAAAAAATAACTACACAATTAATTTGCTTGCATTCAATTAAGAAAATATGAAACTTGAATTCAATTAACAGCTCTTAAACAAATTAATTAATTTTAAACGTTTGGAAATTTGATACATGAACCATTTAAGAGCTGTTATCTGGAAAAAAAAAAGCAAAAAAATAAAATTAATTATGGCCTGTAATTAATTTTAATTACTTAGTAAATAAATTAATTTTTAATAATAAATGTTAATTAAAAAGTAGGACTTAACGTCACAGGAAGATGATTCCTACAACTTCACCATCTCTGAAACTTCCGGCCATCAATTTTAATTAGGAAAGTAGTGTAAACAATTTTAATTTTGAAAGATAAGTATGAAAAAGAGTTCACCAAAAAATTCAAGATGGCTCCAGTATACCACAGACAACAGAGGATTCAAACTGTATGCGGAACGCCTCAGTCATTGAAACAGTAGTGTAATTCATTTATTAAAATAAAATTATGTTGCTAGATTGTTAAGTGGGTTAAACTGACACTTATGAAAATAACAAAATCGAAATACCCACCATATTGTTGATCTTCGTAACAAAGCTGAAGCAGGGAGCACCAATGATTAGAGATTGGACTATAGTGAGAAAAGTGAGAGCACATTTGTTTTATTACAGGGAACAACTTATAATCCCAAATGTCATTTCATCTATAAATTACAAAAACTTTCAAATTAACATCACAGTGACATCAAAATAAAGTACAGAACCCAAAATCAAAAAGTGAGGCTTACTTTCTAATAAAAACAGAAGTACGTTTGTCATGATCCACTCATTCATACCAAAGAAGAACAAAAAAATTGAACATTCACATACGTTCTTGTAACTTGCAAGGCTCCTGCAAATTTGCAGCAAAAGTGAGGGAATTTAAGATGGAAAGAATGAACGAAATTATAATGCAGATGATCAAATCCAAAATCAAATCCAAAATCTGAAAAACAAATCCAAAATAAAAAGCAAATCAAAATCTATCAAAACAGAAAAATCAAATCTGAAACAGAGAAAAGACATACGAAACGGACTTATAACAAACTCATGGCAAATCCTAATATAAAGAAGTTAGAAAACACACATCTTAATCAACAAACAGCTAAAATCAATTCCGAAATGAAAACGACACACACATAAGAGGGTCAAAAACTCAATTGAAAAAAAAGGTACAATCCGAACCACATGCAATAGACATTGCAATCAAAAGAACAAACACAGTACTCACTAATAATGGAGAAGGTGAAACGGAATTGTCTACTGAGTGTGCAAAATTAGGGTTTACAGGTGGCACAACAAAATTCATTTGAGAAGTAGGTTTATTGTTTGCTTAGCTTATAGAATAGCGCAGTGTGTCGATTGGATATGCGAGAAAAAATTTATTACTGTTTTTTTTGGGTCTTTCTTCTCTCTATCATTTTTTTTCTGGCACTTGGCTCATTAAGTTTGTTTCTGGGATAATTAATGTTTATTAAGCTTTAAGAAAATTGTGTTAACTTCTTGAGAAAGCATCCTATTGTCTCCAAAAAAATTATTTGGAGCAATTCTTCAGCAGTGGAAACGTAGAACTTGGATTCCCCCACCTCTTTACAGCTTCCCTTGTTCTACTTACATCGGCATTGATTATTATCGGTCTCTCATAAAAGTTCATCCAACCTCTTAACTGTCAATGGAAAGCAGTACATTGTGATTTTCTTTTGTTCTAATCTTTAGCTAATGGCATCATGTTTGGTATGAGATGAATGTAATGCTTGTCTGTAGGATCTAAGAATGGAGTTTAGAAAACATAAGTTTCTTTTATCTATTCGAAGAATGAGCATTTATATTCATACTAAAGGTCTTCTGCTTAGCCCCAGCGCTTCTCTATCACATGCTTAATAGAAGAATAAAATTATGATTATTGGTCTCTGATTATTCAAGGACACGAGAAACAAAATTGAATAAGGACAGCATTATGAAATTTTATATTGGGCAGAGTGTATTTTTGAGCTGAAGGCAGAGTGTATTTATTCAGCAAAAATTTTATAAAATGCATTGTTCTAGTTCATTCTTATCATAGACCATGCTTTGCATTTACTAACTCCATGGCCGACCTACATACCAGGGTATGATGGGTATAAGGTGAAAAATATTATCAGCACAGCTCATCTATTTGCTCATAAAAGTTCCTATAATATGCTAATAAATTTCTCAAAATGAAGTTTACCATATACAAGCAAGCCTCCACTATTACTATCTTGTATCTGCACGTTCTCCGGTTACTAATGTGAGAGAGAGATGCAAAGTGGTTAAGCATGGAAAGTAGGTGAGATCTTAAGCCTCCACATCAATGAACCAATGAGTACTAGTTGAGTCCTAACACTCGTTGCTTTCTCTTTCTCTCTCCCATTTAAATAAAACACCTTGCTCCTTTAAATAAAATACCCAAATACACCTAAGTCCTCCCTCCACCCCGACACCCAAACCCTAGTGGCAGCCCAATGGAGACTTAGTGGTAGACGAGGAGGGTGCCGACGGCGTAGAGGAAGCAGCAAGATCTTATTGGTGCTGGCGTGGGCTTGGTGTTGGTGGTGGACGAAGAGAGTGTTGATGATGGAGAGAAAGCGGGATTGGTACCATTTGCTTGGAGAAAGAGGCAACTAAGATTTGTTCATTGAATTAGGCATCGTCCATCTATTCATTGACTAGATCAGCCCGATTAGGGGTGTCTTCAGCCACTCCAAGCCTCCACCCGATCGAGATTCTTGAGGATGGAAAATAAGAAAATCAATAAAACAAAGTAAAAATGAAAAAAATTAAAAGATGAGACCTTTTCCCATATTTTTCCCTTTTCGCCTATTTTCACTTATTTCATCATCTTTTTCATAGATCTGTGGGCAAGGAGAACATTCGACAGAGATCAAGGGTTCGATTTGGGAGGTTTTGAGAGTTTTTTTTTAGGGAAGGAGGTTTTAAGAGTTTAATCTTGGTAGAAGAGGATTTGGGGGATTTTTAGATTTGATCCGAACCGATCTGGCCCGATCCAATCTAATCTATATTCTTCATTTTATCCAACCCGATCCAATCTGAAACATCTATGAGGCAGGTATAGATATATATTTTTTTCATGACAGGATGGGTATGGATATTGGTCGACCCGATCTATATCTGATCCATTGTCACCCCTAGTTTAGAGTAGACTTTTTCATAGGCTAGACTATGATGACTCAAGCCAGGCTTTGGCTGAAGATCAACAGAATTTTTTAGGCCCAAGCCAAGTATGGCATAGCTTTCTGACTTACTTTTAGGCCCAATCCCAACCATTACTCAAACTTCAGATTTTAGATATGCCTACAGCTTAATAACCAATTTAACTTTTTCAATGCATACAATTTGGATAGCCTAAATGCCCCTTTGAAAAAAGAATCATTAAAGCTATCTCTTGGTTGAGTTAAAATCTTCTTCAATTTGAACGTGAGCTAGAGGATTAGTTCTTTAGTCATAACCATTCGTCATCAGAGCGATGGGCATGTCTAAATAAGCTTCGTGCCATCTATCACACTTCAAGAAAGCAAGAACAAAATCAATATCTAGCAAGGCTTTTTAAGTACAATTCTTTTTCAACACTAATAGGCATGATTAGAAAGGCACAAAACCATAAGTCACAGTAGGGCCAGCCACCCATCCAATTAAGCACTCCATAATCAATGTATTAAAATACAAAAGGCTTATGCATAAAAAGGTAAAAATTAAACTCGCAAAAGAATTGAGACTCCTCAGATGGTTGAATGGACTCGGAGGACCCCATCCTACCATGCCTTTCGTTTGCAAGAAAAGAGATTTTTTTAATCACCCGATCCGAAAAGCAGCATACACCCGACGATCTCCGAATGTAAGAGGCGAATCCACCACTAACTGAAATCTATACAATACATTAAATAAGAGTCCCTTTACCAAAACAACGAGAGTCCAGTGCCCTCATAGCAACAGCACTATTTTTTTTTTTTGATATAAGCGAGCGATCACACAGTTCTGGTGCGAGTATATCCTAAGGAGTCAAAAAGAATACATCCCTCAAGCCTCGGGGGCAAACATCATCAGGGTGCCAGCTCCAGTTGTCAGAGTGGTCAGCAACGAAGGAAGCCACCCAAACCACTACACAATTGGCCTCCTGGAACACATGCTGAGTGGACGCATTTGTGCACTGACCAAGCAACCTCTAGATATCTTTGAAGAGTAGGTGAGCCTTGCGATACCTGGCTCCACCCTGGATCCAGTTGATGACCGTCATCAAGTCTCCCTTAATGATGATCCTACCAACCTTAAGCTCCCAGGTCGCACACAGCACACCAGCCCAAACAGCATGAAGCTCGGCACCAGGGATGGATGGCTCAAATAGTGGTGAGCCCCCTGCAACAATCAACCTCGAGTCCTGATCTCAAATGACATATCTAGAGCCACCCTGGCCTCTCTGACACTGCCATCGAAATTGATCTTGACGAACCCAGAGTGTGGAGGCTCCCAAGAAACGAAAAGAACCCTTCGAGATGCTGCAGATGCAGCCAGAGAGTCCCAAAAACTCAAATCGTGCAAAGACAACTCGATGGAGTCGAAGCAGCAATACTCCATGGCCAAACTATAGGCTCTCTGTAGAACATGCCTAGCAAGAACCACCCCTCGTCAAAAATAAGGCTGTTCTGAGACAGCCAAATCTGATAGGGAATGTTGACAAGATGACAGGCTCCAGACCATGCATCACCAACACTCTGACGGATAATATCTAGAAAGATGGGGATCTAGGGCCACTGCCTTTCCCACAACTGAATGCTCGCCAACCTCCAAGTCAACTCCACTTTGGGCAACATAGAAGTGCATGATCCGTGGACTCCTCCTCCAAGCCACAGATCGGGCAGACGATCGGAACCTCTACACCTCTCCCTTTGAGAAGCGCATGCATTGGGAGCCTATCTCAGACAATCTTTCAGAGAAAAAGTCTGACCCT
Organism: Elaeis oleifera; assembly: GCA_000441515.1. NCBI lineage: Eukaryota > Viridiplantae > Streptophyta > Magnoliopsida > Arecales > Arecaceae > Elaeis > Elaeis oleifera. The sequence continues at coordinate 73,471 of KE506527.1, read as the reverse complement.
AGGATGAACCTCTACCCTCCAAATCTAAGCTGTCGCGATCCTCTTAGCCAGCTCCGATCTGCTCATGTCGATAAGATCTCTGGTTAGCACCCTGGGGCAGTAAGACTGACCCAACACCCTCTGATCCCAACTCCAATGAACAAAATCGGAATGGTGAGAATCATGTCAACAAGTTGCCTACCAAAGAGATTGGTGACAACCTCAGTCCTCCAGTTTGTCCTATCAGTAGTGATCAACTCGCAAACCCATATATGATCATCCACCTCAGTGCTGACATAAGTCGGCCAACGTGAGAGAGGTAAACTGGATATCCAGGAGTTATGGCTCACATCAATCGAGGCACTATATCTGATCAGCCACCTTACCTGAGCCACAACGCTCATGCCACAAGTACAGATCTCTTTCCAAATGAAGGAACATCCATGCTCGCTTTGGATCTAGGACCTTGGGCTCTAGTGGCTGTAGCAGGCCCACATCATATGGCTCCACAAGCAATCAGACCGCATGAGGAATGTGGCCGCATGTCTAGCAATCATGGCCTCTTTTCTGACCAGAAGGGATTGGATCCCAAAGCCACCATCATGAGTCAGCTGGCACACGACATCCCAGAAAAGTAGATGGACACCACGGCCCCCTAACGAGTGCCCCATAGAAAGGCCCGAAACTGCTGCTCAAGACTCCTAAGAGTAGAGCAAGGCACCACGATGTTCGCCAAGAGGTAGACCAAGATGGAGCTTAACACCGATCTCAGCATGGTGGTCTTGCCCATCATAGAAAGCATGCTGGCTTACCAGCCATCAAGGCACCTCGGATCCTCTGCTCCAAATGTCTACACTCCACCAGTCTCCACCCAGTGACAGGGACCCCCAGGTAGGTGAAGGGCCCCGCCTGCTCGAGGATCCCTAGTCTATCTCAGATTGTCTACTTCACCCGGACCTAAGTCTTAGGACTAAACATGATGGACGACTTTTGTAAGTTCATCAGCTAGCTCGAAGCCCGACAATAGGCCTCCATAATGGTTGCAAAATACCTCGTATTTTGGAGTGAAGCCCGACCAATAAGCAGGCAGTCATCTGCAAAAGAAATACGACAAAGGGGCTCCCTCAGGTTGGCCGGTAGGGCTCAAGCTCCCCTCTTTGGATAGCCCCTTAGAGCATGTGGGAAGGGGCATCAGCATACAAATAAACAAGTAGGGAGAGAGAGGCCTCCCTTGCCGAAGGCCGCTAGTCAAGTAGAAGAAGTCCGTAGGGGCACCGTTGATTAGGATGGCAAAGCTCGGATTCTCCATATAGTCCATGACCCAGTCCACCTAGCAGTGCAGAAGCCAAAGTCAAGGAGTGTTCTATGCAGGAACCCCAGCTCATTTGATCATAGGCATACTTGCATGTCCAGCTTGATCGCCATCAAGCTCCGATGAATGGGTGCACGCTAAAGGTAATGCATGAACTCCTGGACGAGCAGGACATTGTCGATGATGCTTTGACTCCCAACAAAAACTCCCTACTTGAGACTAATCAGACGAGGAATCACCAGCTGCAGATGCCCGACCAAAACCCTTGCACACACTTTGTAGAGCATGGTGCAAAGGTTGATCGATCTAAAGTGACTAGCAGCAGACGCATCTGATCTCTTCAGAATGAGAGAAATCAACGTCTTCTTCCAATTCCCAGGGATGCCTCTAGACTCAAACACCAACTGCACAACCTCAGCAACCTCATCGCCAATGATCAGCCAGTACTGCTTAAAGAAAATGGAAAAATCCATCGAGCCCAGGGCTTATCCTGCCCGAGGGACCAAAGGGCTCCCCACACCTCCTCAACGGACACTGGTTGGGCCAGTGCCTCGTTCTCTTACTTAGAAATCTGCTCCATCGGTTGAGAATCTGCAAGGAGGCCATCACCACCCTGGGGTAGTCCAACGAGATTTGAAGAATTATAAGATCCGCCCCTGATCTCCTCACCATCCTCCATAGTACTGCCATCCTCCTGCCTCAACTGTCTGATATGGTTGGTTTCCCTCCAGATCATTATAGACTGATAGAAGAATCTGGTGTTCTAATCATCCTCTCTAAGCCACTGAACTCTGGATCTCTGCCTCCACATCATCTCCTGCTACCTCAACAGAGAGTGGTGGGTAAAAAGCCTGTGCCGAAGCATCCTCCAGTCATGCTCCTGGAGGCCACCCTCCTGGTCTTCTCTCCTCTGCAGCTCCATAATTTCTGCCTCAACCTCCTCAATGCATCCAAAAATATCACCAACCTCCTGTTGACTCCATCGGATGAACCTGCATTGCACCAACTCCAGTCTCCTAGACACTCGATATCTCACATCACCCCAAACTGGCATTCACCACACATCCCTAATCAGGTCCCAGGCTCTCGAATAGAAGGTCCAGAATTTTTCGAATCTGAATGGGGCCCTAGGAATGTGCAACCCATCGGTGGTGATTAGAAGTGGGCAGTGATCAAAAGCAATCCTTGGAAGGTGTCGCATTTGATGCCCAAAAATTGCTGGAACCAAGAAGCAGTGGCTAGCCCATGATCGATCCTCTCCCAAACCCTGGCTGTGCCAAGCCAATTGTTGCACCAGGTGAATCTAGGCCCAGTGTAGCCTAGATCAATGAGGCCGGTATCATCAACAAACTCCTTGAACTCCATGGATTTAATGCCATCAACATACTGCCTCCCCCCATCTTCTCGTGAGGCCCCACGATGCAGTTGAAGTCCCCACAATAAGAGAAAGAAGACCCTACATTAGCAGCCTGATCACCTCGAATCACAAAACTCTCCGCTCTCTATACTCGGTGCTCGCATACACCCCTGAAAGAAGCCATGGGCCACCGATCTACTCAGAAATGATGAAAGCCACATATTGCTCACATCCGTGGAAAGCATCCACCTTAACCACGCCACGATGCCACAGGACTATGATCCCTCTGGAGAGACCCCTAGACTCCACCACATAGAAGCTCCACACCCAGGGAATCAGCCATTTGGCTCGAGCCAGGCTCGTCTCAGAAAGGTGGGTCTCAGGAAGAACACAAACACTCGAACCGTGCTGCTGAATGATCCTACCAAAAGTCATCTGAAATGAGGGCTTCCCCTCCCCTTGGATGTTCCAGATCAGCAACTTCATTGGGCCAATTGGTGGTAAGGGAGGTCCTCCTTGAAAACCCCCTCCATCAAGATATCACCCTCTAGCTCCGAATCCGTTGCCTCCATGGCCACCAGCCTCCCCCTCGGCTCCTGGATGGCCTATCTCACTTTGTCAACTACCTCATCATGATCCAGGCCCGAGCTCTCCCTCGGAGGTCCTCCAAGCACCAGATCCCCCTCTAGAGTAAGCTACCGACTTTGGCCCACTCTAGCTCGATGACACCATTGCCTAGGCCACGGGATCGTCCATCGAAGAATCAGGATAGCCCTCCACCAAATCTCCTCCACTAGGGGCCTTGGCAGAGAACTGAAACACCCTAGACCCCCCCTGAGTGGCTAAGGGGTCCAAGAGTTCCACTTGACAGGCAAGGGCCTTGCCCTTAGTAGTGCTCAGCTGAACAGGGCCCTTTTACGACCCAAGGAAGCTTCCCTTCCCCATGAGTTTCTCTTGTGCCCGGCCCACATCATAATCATTGGACCGCGTACGTTTGAGAGGCCCTGCACATGGCCCGCCCGAGCACCCCCGTGGTTGCAGCCCAAAATGCCCAGGCACAACAGCGCCCTCCGCGCCCTTCCCGCCCATGAACGGGCTCACGCAAACCCCTCCGCGCCCGTGCATGGGCTTTCCTTGCGCCCAACCTGGCCCGAATCTAGTGGCCCAAACCGATTAACTGGATCGTTCGATCGAGCATGGATCTCCATACCATCCCTCCCAGATCCAACCATTCATCTAGGACCGAGAGATCTCCGTCACGTGATCCTTGTGGGCTTCATCTAGCCGTCCGCACCATTGATGCAGCCGGTCGTTGAGTTGACCTGATCCTCCCCTCGATGACTCGGCTTTGGTGCCCAGTTGGGGGCTCGAGAAGACCTAGCCTCCTTCTTCCCCTGGCCGTCCATCATCCTCGACACTGGCACCCACTGTAGGATAGCAAGAAGCCAAGGCCCCAATGGGGCCCCTCTTCTATTTCTTCGGCCCCAATGCCATCCCCGGCCACCTCCTCGCCGGTCCGAGCAAAGTTTTCTGAGTGGAGGGAGTGGTCATGTTCTCCTTCCTCTGGACACACCGCCGTTCCATGAAACTGCCCGCAGCGAAGGCAAACCCCATCAAGGTTTTCCCAAACGAAGTGCTGCCACTGGGGGTTGTTGGGTCCGTCGTTCAGCACTCCTGGCCTCAGCGGTTGGGAGAGATCAATCCTCATCGATGCACGTGTGAAGTCCAACCTCTTCAACTCCACCGTGAAGGCGTTCACCGCCATCAAGTCGCCGGCCAGGTCAAGGATGTGCCTGAGCGCCTCTGTCTCCCACAACTCCATTGGGAGACGCAGCAATCAGACCTATACCACCGCAAATTCGATCGCCTTCAATCTCGGGCTGAAATGCGGCCGCTACGGCTCCACCGCCAATGCTTGGCTGACAACCACTCGTGGTTTGTCAAGTACCAGATCTCTTTCTCTAACTCGATGAATCAGACCACCAGATAATTTTGGTCCAGATCGAAGGCCCACACCTCACCCTTCAGGCCAGCTCGAGTTTTGAACTCACACTCCACCGCTTCCGCCACTACCCGCTGCCATAGAGCCTTTGCCACCACCGCACCCACTGTCCACTTCTCCAGATTCACCTGCACCATCTCCTTCGGGATTCTCACCACCTCAAAGTACCACCGTATCAGCCGCTCGAGCTCCTCCGGCGATGGTTCCGATGAAACCCACACCGAGCGCCCTCTTCCACCCGTTCTCCACGTGAATGCCTCCTTGCGAGGACCTCGAAATGTCGCCGAAGGTACTCGCCATCTCCATCGAGAGCGTCGGACGCCGTAGGCCTCCCAATCACCGGCGATCACACAGGAACAGCCGCAGCACTAATCGCAAAGCACAACGGTCAGAAAAAATGTAACGGTCGCTTCTAGCCCTCTTTTCCAAGCTTTCTTCGAACACTTCCCAAGCCCTCACGGATGCCTACCTCCTCCCCGCTCTCCTCGCCGCCACTGCCCGCCAGTCTCCACCGTCGCCTTCCTCCCCATCATCACCGGCGTCGGCCTTCCCCTCCAATTTCCCTCCGGTGCTTTCCTTCCCACAGATCTTTTTGCCAACCTCCTCTCCGCTCTCCTCACCGCCACCTCCCACCGGTCTCCACCGTCACCTTCCTCCCCATCGTCTCCGGTGTCGGCCTTCCCTCCGATCTACCTCAGGTGCTTTGCTTCCCACATCTCCAAAAAGAGAAAAAAGGAAAAGGAATTTT
>KE506527.1:28134-43045 GCA_000441515.1 Elaeis oleifera | reverse complement strand
CTGAAATAAGTAATTGAGCTTATGAAGTGTCAATTGGGTTTAGAGAAATCTATTGGGTTCATGGTAACCTTGCTAGCACATGGTTGGACCCAATTCCTCTTTCTGTTGGAATTACTTATTTGATAAGTTAATTCTAACTTAATTATCTGCTAATAACTTACATGAATAAGATTCATGAGACTCTAATTGTTGGTTGTCTAAGGTTATGGATCACATAAATTAAGAGTGCAAGTCCCTTATGAATCTCTTTGATAGTTATTATGGGGTGCCACTTTGATTTGATCAATTTGGATGCATCCATTAATTAGAGGATCTTTGATTTTCATATGGGGTGTCTCTTGGGTGCAAAAGAGGGTATCTAATTATGGGTACAAGGGCTCCAATAGTTGGTGCCTAATGGACTTCTTAATGTAAGTTGGATAACTTAAGTTAATAGAAATCCTAATGCAAGTAGGACTTGTATTATGAGATTGAATAGGATTCAATCTTTATGCCTATTTAAAGGGACCTACCCTAAGATCCCTAGTGCATCAAAACCAGTAGCCCCTTATACCCAAAGGCTCTCCTCATGCCCTCTCTTCCTCTCCCTTTTTCTCCTCTTGGGTGTTCTATACACCCCTTCCTTGGGACGCGCGTCCCAAGGAGTTCCATACCCAAAGAAGTTTGGGTGCCTCTTCCGTGCTAGTTTCTAATATCTGGTAGTAGTACATAGCAAGGAGAAACTCTAGAAAAGAAGAGAAGAAGAAGATCAAAGAGAAAGATCAAGTGTTGATCACGATCCAGGCTTCATTCAGATTCAGCAAGCTGAATTTTAGAGATTCCAAATTCAGATTATAGAGGGCTGTTCCAGACTGATCCTGAGTGGATACTCGTAGAGACCAGATACTTGTATAGCTAATAGAGAGTCTCGTCTCTTCTAGATCTAGATTTGAAGAAAGAGATTGAGAAACAAGTATGTGATTTGATTACAATCTAAATTTCAGTATATATCAATTTCAGCATATGAAATAGATCCATGTGATTTTATATTTTTATGCATACAAAATTCAGATTAAAAGTGTTTAAATCTCATTCTCTACTACGGTGTTCAGAAAATAAAAGTTTTGAAATATATATACATGCATCAAACCCCGAATCCAACAGTAACACCATTCATAATGACATCACAAAAATCACTCTTAATTGAAAAAGTAAATCCATTTTGACCAAAGGCCTACGAAAATTACGTTCATAAAAAAAGATGGACAATAGTGACAATCACTTAAAATGATATTATTTGAATTGAAAATCAGCTCGATAATTTTAAAGTTAGGACTGGAATATAACTTTCATCTTCCACGTTCAGGAATCTATCGCTGTTTTCAAACTTTATAGTAATCTGTAGTCTCTGCAATGAATTACAGATATGAATCAGACTTTTGGTATCTAATACCCTTATAGTAGTATTATATATCAAAAAATTACAAGGTGTTATCATATAAGCACCTTGATCAGCAACCAATTACTTATTTCTCCTTCTTAGCCTGTTTGGTTCAAGGGATGCTTCTGCCTGACTCTAATCTGCTTTGGGCATCTTGGCCTATTTGGGCTCAAGAATATTGTTCTTCTGATACTGGCTATCAGAGTTGGGTCCCATAAGCATATTGCTATCTAACAATGAGTGGAGCAATAACTTACTAGCCATAACTGCAGAAAAGAAAATTATAAGACCTAATTAGTATATGAATTGTTTAAGCCTAAAGATATAGACTTTAGTTTAAAGGTTCTTTCATTATTTTATACAAATTGGTAGCCTCTACCTCTAATTTGAGAAATTACATTAATTTTTTAGCGGATACTAGAATCCACACAGACTGTATATGAGTCCAAGAAAAGCTCGGCCAATCCATGTGCATCTATGGCGAGATTTTCAATCAATTATTTTTTAAATAATTTTTAGTAATTGATTTTGCCTCAGATGGCTTTTCAGTAGGTGAAGGCCTCCACTGAAAGTTTCGATTAGGTACAATCATTAATATGATAGAACTCAGTATATCTGGCAAACGAATGATCAGACCTGAAGAAAGCTCGACCAATCTGACCACCATTAGAAAGACACGATTGAGTCATCATATTATGAATGATAATTTCAACAGTTAGATGAGCATCAGACGTATGGCACCTTCAATGATCATCCAAACTATTAGAGCCATTATCATCTAACTTAATAGAAGGCTATGATCTAGTTTTCATCATAACTATTTCATTTTAGGATATAATAATTTAAAAATTTGATTAAATATTTAAATGAAGAAAAATATTGATCAGCTAATCATAATCCTCCCACTAACTTCATCAAGCCAGATCAAAGAAGACTAGATTCAAATCGATCCAGCCGACAAGTTACAAATCCTCCCACTGACTTCATCAAATCATGAAGAGAACTACTGACAAGTTAAACTAGGGACACCTAAATTAATCATATTGATTTCTTAGTAAGCATGGATCAATCTCGAATTATTAAGTGATCTGATCAAAACATAATTCACCATGTTGGCCAGATAAGTGAGATCGATGGGAGAGATATGCCATTAACTCACCATAGACTCAATCTATGTGAGTAGCTCTCAATTAATGACCATCGATTAAGACTGTCAAACTTACCTTAGACACTAGTTAGTTAATCAGTTTCAATTCGATCAGTTTATAGACTTGGGTTCGATCACTGAGCTCATGATCAATGTCTATTTGGATTTAATCAAAGATATGGACTTGACCACCTACAACTATTGTATTGAATTTAGAGAAATACTGATTTGATCTAATTAAACTTTTGGTTAGATTCAATCATTTTTTCTATTTAGTCTATTTGGTTCTTTGATTCTAATCCTTAGGTCTAACCCAATTATGAGGATCTGATCAAGCTAACCCATTAACTTATGTTTTATGCAAATGTCATTAGATCTTTAATTCACAATTCTAAATCTAAAATATTTAACCTAATTCTCAATTAAGTGTATGGATTTAGGTTAGGTTTTGAAATAATTTCAATTTATAAATAATTTATAAGTTTTTCATGCAAAATTTTATGTCAGGATATTGGAGTCGACCCCATCCTATAAGGAGTCGACCCCTTCTATCAAATAGAGAACAATAATTCGGGCCTGCAGAGATTAAGTCAGCTCTTCTGAAAAAGAGTCGCCTCAACCAAACTTTAAGTCGACTCAAATCAAGCCCGAATCGGCTCGACAGGCACTGGAGTTGAGTCCAACAGGGGACGAGTCGACTCCACAGGCGTGCCACAATCTATATCACATACTGGATCAAAAATTAGGTATGAAATTAAAAATTAAATCATAAATCACTTTTAGATCCCATCTAAACATATTTATGATTTCAAATTTTATTTTCATGATTAAATAATTTAATCATATTAATTAGATGATTACTTTCATACAACTTATGTTTTGTATCATATACAACAAACTTAGAGTTTCAAAATCTAGGATTTTGTAAAAAGTAAATTTTTTTTTGCATTCTTCTTCATGGGATATAGTCAATTGACACCCCTACACACCATAGGAGCACCCCATCGAATAGAAAGAGAGAGTCTTTAAACCTTACTTGCTCCTATGATCGGATGACTTAGTGACCAACCCAATCAAAATACTTACTAATCGGATCATCTAATCTAGCATACCAAATATGCATAAAATTTAGATCTATGGCTCTGATATCAATTGAAAAAAAATAGATAGTTTATACATGCAATTTAAATTTTCAGCAGAACATGATAGATTAAACTATTTAATCTATTTTACATGCACACGATCTAATCTAAACTATCATGCCAGGATCTATAATATGATTAAATATATAATTAAAGTTTAAATTAATAAAAACTTACATTAATCATATTGATGTCTTAGATCAGATCTAACCGTTAGATCTGATTGAGTCTGATCTAATGAGTTCATAATTCATTACTTTGAGTAGATCGATAAACACCACTGTTGATCACATGAATCTGAGATCTCGCTTGATGTCGTACAGCTGCACAGGATGTCCGACATCTACAGAAAGTCCACATGAAGCCCTCGAACACCGATCAGCCTTCACGGGAGTGCTAGCTCGCTTAGAAGGCTTCTAGACTGTTGATCTGAAGCTCCTTCTTCGATCAATTTGGACCCCTCTGATGTTGAAAATGGACTAAAGGAGGATGTAGATGGTGGAAGAAAGTTAGAGAAACTTTTTTCTCTGATTTGGATCTCACTCTCCCAAAAATCCTAATGCCTAGGGTTAGATCTCTCACCTAAGAGGAGACCATCTCCTATAAAGACACAAGCCAACTCTTGGTAGCCCACCCCAGAACTCACGCCCACAAAAGTTGTTCGGCCACCCTCTTCTTTTTTCTTCTCACCATGAGAAATCATCAGGGGTCAGTGCAAAAATCAAGTGGTTTATGATTGTCGATCAAGGGAGATAGGATGAGATTAAAATTAGTTTGAGTTTAAATTCAAAACTCTTTTGAATTTAAATCAAACCAAACTAATGCACATTCAATCTCAATTCAAAGAAGGCATGGAAAAAATGTCAGGAGGACTTTTTTTTGTCGCACAAAAATAAGTCCTTCACAAAGTCCGGGTGGATTAGGATAGGGTTAGATAGGTTCCAAATTTAAATCCAATTTAAATTCAACCAACCTAATCTCTATCCTATCCAATGTGGGTGACAACCAGAGGCATTTGCTAGAATATTTCTCATGTACAAATAATTTTGTGCGATGGAAAGTGGCATGGAGAAAGAAGGTGGCGGAAGGGAGTTAGTCTAACTAATTTGGACTCTTAGTTTTAGTTATTTGGTTCTTAATTAGGTTTCATCCAAACCTAATTAGTTTAGACCCAAATAAAGATGAGTTAACCTAATCTAATTAGATACCCAAACTTCTAATCTAATTAGAAATAGATTAAACCTAAGTCCTGATCAAATCAGGGCTAAATCTCTCTTAGCGATTAGGTCATCCTATAACCTAATCGAATTTATCCTAATTGAATTCAATTCAATTAAACTTGATCCAAATTTTAATATTCAATCAAATTGAGTTAATTAATAATCTAATTACTAATTAATTCTCTTGAATTTTACTAACTCTTAGAAATAATTTATTGCAACTATTGCATGAGGTTAATCATCAATTGTATTGATAATTTTATCCTTGAACAATTCTCAATCGTCTATCAGTGATTTGATCGGAGAGAAATTTTTAATATGTATGATCCCATAGGTTCGAACTTAAGTCAGTAGTATAGAATAAATTTTTATATCAATCGAAGTTACTATCTGGCAATGATATCCGATGTCTGGATAGGCCGAATGTATGCAAAGCATCATCCAAGAACCTACTGGCATATGGTTACCATATAATTCATTCCTTTGATCCTAATGCTTGAGGTGATCTAGAGTTTAATTGTCAACTCTGGAACAATCATCCACATTATATTTTAATCTTTCAAATCCTTCACATGGATTATCCTGGTCAAGATTTACTAATTAAATACAATGATGTATTAACTCCTGTAAATCAGAGGGGTCAATTCCATCTCAACTTACACACCGACTTCATAAGTATTTGACTGTATCCAGTAGCCTTCTATCACTGAATTAAAAATTCAGATAATCTGACATCAAAGCACAGTGAGTTATTTATAAGTCATCGTAGTGATCTCAGATCGGAGGGATATTTATACCCATATCCTTCACGAGCTACTCTTCACAGCAGAGTGCTTCACAGTTGATCACGTTCAGTGAGATAAACTCTTACATCTTACCTGTATGCCATACTAGTATCTTTATACTTTTTGATTAAAAAGACAACCAATCCATTTGGTACACAATGACCTACACTTGATATAACTATCGTCCTAGTAATAGCATATCTTTTGGTCGCGAATACGTTTAAGGATTAAATGATAAATCTCCTTTATCATATTTAAATAATCCTAAAGACTTCATCACAACATAAGAGTTTATAAAATAAATATACAACTTGTGATAAAAAGTCAAATAATTTTATTAATTAATAATTTATATATAATTTATAATATGAGCTCAACCATCAATAAGCTGATGATTGGCTTTGGGACATAATTTCCAACAACCATCCATGTATCCCATCTGTTCATCATTTAATGCAAGCAATGGAAACAGTTGAAGAAAAGCTTAAATTTTGAGCTGACCTAAGACCTTTTGAGCTTAGGCCAATCATAGGCCATTGAGGCTTAGGTTGATCCAAGGCCGATTAGGTCAGAGCCTATTGAAGGCTTCTTTTAGGTCGATCAAAGTCTTCTTACGTCAAAGCCAATCAAAGACTTCTTCTAGGCCGATCAAAGGTCGATTATGTCAAAGCCAATCAAAGGTTTCTTCTAGACCGATCAAAGGCTTCTTATGTCAAAGCCGATCAAAGACTTCTTCTAGGCCGATCAAAGACTTCTTATGTCAAAGCCGATCAAAGACTTCTTCTAGGTCGATCAAAGGTCGATTATTATTGATTGAGGATCCTTTTGGTTAGTCCTCTGAAGATCCTTATATAACTGTCTTTGTTGGCTCTGCTTGATAAAGAGTGAGAGGCCATTGGCGCTATTTGCTAAAAAATGAAGGGCTATTGGGGATGTTCATAGGTTAGCTCTCAGCATGGTCTGATCCTTGCCTTGATCCAATTTTGACTTAGGGACCTGTGGTCCTGTAAGAGAAAAAGGAGAAAACAAAATGATGGATGAAGGCTTGAGGGCCTTTTACCATGAGAATTCTTTGATTTTGCTTAGCTTTTTATTTTCCTTAGTTCGACGTACTCTTCACCTCGGCTTGTCCTTGATTTTGACCTCGGCTTATCTATGATTTTGGCCTCGGCTTGGTCTTTTGATGACCTTAGTCTTCTAATGATGTTGACTTTTTAAGGTTAATTTTTTGAAGGTCATCTCATAGGTCTCATCTCATCTTTGTGGCATTGGTTTGATCTCTACTTTAATTTAAGTGCTTGAAGATCTGTTGTTCAAAAAGAATGATACAGAATAATAGATAGAGTTTGAAAGCTTTTTACCATGAGAGTTGTGAGCTCTATTTTGAAGTTTTTAGGTTTTACTTAACTCTTTCTGTTATTTGTCTTAGTTTGAACTGGAGCTTTGCTTTAGTTTGGATTTATTTTTTGCTTCTGATTAGCCTGATTTTGGACTCGATCGGCTTTATTCTGAGCTCTGATCGGCCTGAATCTGATGTTGGTTCAGCCTGGATCTGTGCTCTGGTTGGTCTAGATCTAGCCTCTTCTCTTCTGCTCAAATTTGATAAATTAATGATTTGTTGATTGGGAAATAATAGTATCAGCTTTAGCCCATTTTTGATAAACAAATAATCACATTATTTGCTTTTTGTCATTGTTCATCAAATGAAGAAAATATTTTTTACCAAATTTTGATAAATACTTCTTATTTTGATGAATAATGATATTGTTAAATGATGGACCAATAATAGTCGATCTTCATGAGTGCGTCGCACAAAAGGTGTGATCCACGTGTAGTCTCGTGAATGTCGTTCTTTCCAAAGAAACAACTAATATCTAGACTAGTGGAGTTGCTAGGCTGTGCGAGAGCAAAGAAAGGAACAAGGGGAAACCAACCTTAGGGCTGGAAGTGGGCCGGGCTGGACCGGGCCGGACCCCAGCTCGAAATTTTTATTGGGCTTCGGGCTGGGCTTAGGCCCAAAATTTTTAAAGACTCAGGCCCAAGCCTGAGCCCGAGCCCGGCCCGAATAGATCGGGCCAGCCCACCGCCAACAAGTCATGATTCCTGTTAAAAATAAAAAAAAGGCTAAAGCCCTTAAGCCCTAATCGATTTCGATGGCTGGTCATGACGACGATGATGCCCGCTAGGTCTCCAGCGATGACGATGACCTCCTGGCTCCTGAAGCTCGAGCTTGGCCTGGGTGGCACCATCGATTTCAGTGAAGATGACGCTCGTCTTAAGGGCGTGGGCATGGACGGTAAGGAGCCAGGCAACAGCGATTGCGGTCGAGACTAGCATGGGTGGCGAGACTGCCTGCAGACCTTGCCGACACCGTCGAAGAGCTTGTCAGATTCTCTGAGAGAGATCGAGGCAATCGAGGTACATTGGGCAGTGGGGCTTAGGAGCAGCGGTTGGAGGGATATAGGGGCTTGGGACCTACAGTCGAGGCTCGAGAGAGCACCGATCAGATGGAGACGGGGGATTGGGAGCAGCGATCGCCAGTCTGAGGGAGACAGGGGCTTCAGAGCGACAACCGAGGCCCGAGGGAGCGATGATCTAGGGAGAACGGGCACGATGAAGGAAGACCTGTGGAAAGGAGAGCACCTGCGGGAGATTGGAGGGGGAGCCCGACGCCACTGAAGAATGGGAGGAGAGCGACGGTGGAGACCGATGGTCGGTGGGAGAGCAGGGAGGTTTGGGAGTGAGGATGGCAACGATCGCAGGGCACCTCAATGGGAAAAATTGGGACTCGAGGCTTCGAAAGGGAGAAACATGGAATAAAGTCCTTGATATTTGGGCTCATAATCGGGCTAAACTTTCGGGCCCGGCCTGGGTTGGGCCAAAGGTAGGCTCGAGCTCGGCCTGAAATAAATGGGCCTCATTTCTTGGCCCAACTCTGGCCTGAATGGTTTCGGGCTGAGCTCGAAACCTGACCCGAAGCTGGCTCGGCCCGAAGCCAGCTCGGCCCGATGGGTCTCGGGTCGGCCCGAGCCCACTTCCAGCCCTAACCAACCTGACAAAAAATAAATTTCAATATGATTCTCTCATGTCGTTACCATGCGCGCTTCCGCCACTCATGCGCATGTGCACGTATGTATTATTATTATTCTTGCTAGCAAAAACAAGATAGTGATGATGGAATTAAATATTCCACCACCTCTCAGAATCCGATCCTCCCTCCATCCAAGAAGTGCTCCTCGCCATCTACTTCCTTTAAATCTCCAGAAGCTGCCTCTCTCCCTCAATTCTTTCCTCTTGCGATCCCCTTGTCGGGTTCGTCTCTTTAGGTGTCCCCTCTATCCCGATTCCTGTTGCCATCCCAGTCTGATGGGTTCTTTTTCTTGCTTGTAGTTGCAATTACAGAGAATTTTAGAGGAGAGTGAGTTCTTGATTCTAGTAATTTTGTTTGATATCATTTGCTTTGATACTTCTTGTTGTGGATCCGATACCATCCATTACAATAGAAAAAAAAAAAATAAGAACATCCAATCAAGTACGTGGAATAGCCCAAGTGCTACTTTCACGGACATGTAAGCCTCACTATAAAGAAAAATAAGTACAAGAGGAGATCCTCATGCGCTCAACTCTCAATACACAAATCTCTTTCAACTAGAAGCTATCTTCACAAAAGCTCTCTCAAATCCACCGAGATCCTCTCACAGGCCTATCGATATTAAGATCCTCGATGCCCCTAGACACTTCTTGTGGAGTAAACCGCTACATCATGCCTCATTGCAGCTGCTCTGCCTAATGCTCTGCTCTACCTCAATGCTCTGCCTGCGTCTGCTCTGCCTGCTGCACACTCTCGGCGTTCACCGAGCACTCTCCCGATGGCTGCCAAGGCCTCTCACAACTTCTCCTCTACCGAACCACAGGTGCTCTGATCTACCTCTCAGCCATCAACATACCTTTAAAAACCTAAATCCCTTCTCCAACTCGTATTAGGACTTCAGGATCGCACCCACAACGTCCACAGCCGTCAGATCAAGATTGCATGTGATGACAGCCGTTTGATCGTGCCAAAATGACCATTGACCCATAGAAACCTTATGAGCTGCGAGAAATTGGTGGAGAAACGGCACCGGTCTACAATGGACCGCACAAACCGAGCAGGGAAACGGTCGTCGGTCCATGGCTCACACGTGGACCGCATGAGGTCGTGCGGGCTGTGCCCACACATGTGCCCGCCTAGGCCTGGGCCGTGTGCTCATGCTTGGGCCGAGCCCGTGCATTGTTGGGCTGCGCTCATAGGCCTGGGCCTCTTTTGGCCTCCTTCCTTCCTTCTGACCTGTGGGCCATGGGCCCCAATGGTTTGCACGCTATATGTCCCTCTGCTCCACGTTTTCGGGCTCCTCGCGATGAAGTTTTTCGAGTTGGACTTCTCTGCATCCGGATTTTCGCTCCTATGGGTCGGATTCGAGGCATCAAATCCCAATGGGCTTTGGCATGCTGGAGGTGGAGTTTGGGTGGTGGAGTGGATTTTGGGATGGACGGAGGGAGGGCCACCGTGGATGCCACCTCCGGGCGGATGGTCTTTCAGCCCATACTTGAAGAGGGGGTTTTCTGGTTGGATTGCCCAGGGAATGACAGAGATGCAGCATTTTTCAGCATTTCTTTGTTGATCCTAAGGCAAGGGAGACGCCGATCATGGTTCATAAGGTGCCGAAGTATATCCCTATGTTTCAACGTATTTATGGACAACAGATCATCAAGATTCAGGTTTGCTGATGTTCTTTCAGTGATTTTGATTTCTGTAGCTAAAATGATGTAGAGTTTAGTGTTTTTAATGCGAGACATTCTTATCTGGAAGGAATATAACTCCTATTTGAACTTATATATATGATGATGTTATAATGATGTGCAGTTTCCTGATAAGATTATAATGATGCGTAGTTTCTTAAATTGATTGATGATGTTAAACTTAGTTGATGATCATGGTTCATATGTTGATTGACAATGTTAAACTTAGTTGATGATCATGGTTCATATGTTGAATCTAAATTCACGGTTCAGTATTCCCTATACATCTGGCCATCCGACACGGTAGCCCCAAAAGTCTAGGCACAAGGACTTGACATTTAGCCTCATAAAATTATAAACACTAGGACGTGGCAAACGTATATCCATGTATAAGTAACATGATGTCCATATATTTATGCATATATCATTGTTTTGATGCTTAGCCTGATTTAAGATTGCTTATGATGTGTTAAAATACTTAAATTGATGGTTAACAATGGCAACTTTATAGTAAAATAATAAGATCTGAAATGAGAATCGAAATGGATGAATCCCATTTCTACTGTTTAATTGAGGGGAGTCCCATTTCGATTTTCATTTCAGAGAGGAATAGAAATGATCCATTCCTTAAGTATCCGAATCCAGACTCATCTCAACGGAGTCAAAATCTTATTTCGTGGAATGAGATAGAAAAAAATCATCTCCGGCCTCGGGTTCCTGTGATGGTGGTGGTGGTGAGCATGGAAGAGGGGATCGTTAGCGGCGGCGGTGCCCGAGCAGCCGAAGAACCTAGAGGGCACGGAGATCTGGTGGAGGAGGTAGTAGTCGGCTGGGAGCAGCGACTGAGAGGAGGCGACGGTGGCGGAGGATTTCCCCTTGGCCGGAGTGGATAGAGGTGAGGGAGTCTTAGTTGAAGGAGGGATGAGGAAAGCTCGGATCTTTAAGGAGAGGAGGCGGTCACAACTGGGGAGGTCGTACTCCTTGATGAGGTTGGCGAGGTCCATGTCAGAGGTGACAGAGACTAGGGCATCGAGGTCCTTCGTCGACCGCAAGGGAACTTGTAGGGGCTGGGACACGGGTGCTGGGGCTGGGAGGGAGGTGGGGAGGGGAGGGGTTTGTGCAGAGCAGATCATCGTCATCGGGGAAAGAAGGGGGGAGGGGTTCGGCCATTTGGTTCAAATTATTTAATTTGATATATTAAATTTAATATCATATAATTTTAATATATTAAATATAATATGAAATAAATCAATTACTATTTTACATATAATCATCATAATTTTTATAAAATAATATTTTCATGGTAAAATAATATTTACTATCTACATTTTTTTAATGATAATTTTTTTAAAAAAATTAAAGATATTATTATTATATTTAATTTTTATTTAATATTAATTTTAAAATAATTTATTTTAAAAATTTTGATTAAGAATAAAATAAAATTTAAGTTGACTCCGATTTCTATCTTAATATGAATCAAACAACAACAATGAAAACAATGATACTTCACTTAGGGTATCCATAAAATGGTAATAATTTATATCAAAAATATAATGGCACTTTGCTTAAAGTGGCTAGCATTTGAAACTAGGAGTCTCCTCGATGGCACTCCAAAAAAGTGCCAACTTTCAGCACATTTTTCATTATCAACGAGATACCTTAGAGTGGAGTATCTAGCTGTGGCATGATCCATCTTGCAGTGTACAAGTGTCCAAAAACACTGACACTTAAAAAAAAAAAAGGAGTGTCTATATAATATTATTAAGATATGGAGGAAGGGTCTAGATGCGTTATAATAATTTGAAATCATACTTCTTTAAAAATGAAGGAGAGAGGTGAATAAGCATATATCCACATCTATTGTTTTTCCTTGTTGTCTGAAATTATGCTTTGGTCATTCTGTTAATGCATAGAAAGTAGAACGTATCTCTGCCATAACTTTGTTTGAAATTAATAATAATTTCTTAGATCACGTATGTGAAATATAACTATTACGGCGGTTACTGTGAGTACCTCAGATCAATGTGATAATTATAGGATGCCTCAGATCTTCAAGCTATTATCGAGACCGCTGACTTAAGAGTAGAGCTATATGCAGAGTAGAGCTGCTTGCATCTAATCTGCCGCATGGTCTATCCAGTGCATTGACTATCTCCATGGCCTCGATAGGCTAATGCCTTAGCACATAGGTTGCCATTGTTATCACAGCCGACCCACTTCCTGATATGTACAATATTTGTTCACCCCGGATGGATGGACTTGTGTGTAACCAACTCTTCTGATTTTGTGAGTGTGATTAAGGGCTGAATTATCTAACCCACAATGACATATCCAATGGCCCTGCAATCTCAGGATCGCATGATCTCATAGCTACTTGACCAGCTATTTGACAGTCTTCTATATAAGCAACCAAAATCTCGAGGACCAAGGTAAGTTAATTGATCTCTCTCAGAGAACTCATTCCTACCCTATTGTTCTCTGAATGATTTGAGTGCCAGAGGATCCTCGTCGAAGCGAAAACCTTCGATTTGGACTTATTTATAAGTCACTCCAGTGCCAGCATTCCTGTGCGAGACTTCATCACCTTCTCTTCGACCTTGACTGAATCAAGCAACAACAGATAGAGAAAGGCGTAATCTTCATTATGCCTCTAAAACGAACATCATCTCGGGTCTCCAACACTGCCGCCTCTCACTGAGTGGAGAGCCAAGTCAATAATCGAGCACAGCAACCGATGATTGAGACTCCCCCGCTAGCCCAGCCAGTGCTGGTTATGGTGGATCAATTCAGCCTACTCTTCCAGCAGGTCCAAAACTTGACGACCACCCTTCAGATGGTCTAGACCGTTCTAGCACCTCTCCCAATGGTGTCACGACCTGCTTAGGCTGCTCTTGCACCTCTTCAATGATGCAATCGATGGTCTTCTCAGTGGCACCATCGGTGCCTCCCATGGTGGTGCCCCTATCGAATCCGATTCTACCCTCGGCTCCTCAGCCACCATCACAGCCAGAGCCGCATGTACCTCCTCAGAGCTCAAAGAGGAGACACATTCATCAGAGCTATTCTAGGACTCAGCAACCGGCCAGATGGAGATCTCCTAGTCTACGATCGGGGCATGATTTAACCTTCGATCGTCATTCTCCATAGTATTCCAAGGCCTACACCGTCCGAGATCTCGATATCAAACGGCGGTTCTAGGCTCTCGACAAATAAATAAAAAAAAATTGAAAATACACTCAATAATGGTCACTCCTCATGGTAACCCTACGAGGGATTTAATAGTGAGCCACTCTTCATCACTAGAATAGTACAGGAGCAACTCCCTCGGCACTTCAAGCTACCTCAGCTAGAGGTATACGATAGGACTGCCGATCCTGTCGACCACTTAAAATCTTCAAGGCGGCCATGCTCCTCCAGGGAGCATCTGATGCGATCCTCTATCAAGCATTCCCTCAGACTCTCAAAGGGGTGGCTCGGCGGTGATACTCAAGTTTGAAGCTGACATCCATCTACTCCTTCAAGGATCTATGTCAGTCATTCGTTGATCATTTTATTAGCAGCCGATGATAGTAGTAGTTTGACTACCTCCACACCATCAAGCAGAAGGAGGGCGAGTCGATCTGCACTTTTGTCAATCATTTTAACACGACGACTCTGGAGGTCTGTGATCTGAATCAGTCAATCATGATGGCCGCGATGATGGACAATCAACTGAAGAACAACTTAAAAAGTTGTTGACCAAGACTTATCCTCGAGATTTTTGAGACATGCTTGCCCATGCAGAGAAGTATGCCCGTGCGGAAGAGGTCTTTGCAGAGAAAACTCCTGCCAGTTCTATTGCAGTGGAATAGAATAAAGAGAGCTCTCCAAGATGGGAGGAAGAAACCATCAGCACTCTCGATCTCCATTCCAGAGGTGGAGGAATGGGGCCGAAACTGTCGATCTCGGAGTCTTCAGAGAAGGGATCGGCGACCTTGACCCCCTGAACGTTATAATAATTACAAACCCTTAACTGTTTCTAGAAAGAAGATGTTGATGGAAATTTGGACTAAACTACTATTAGATGTATGCCCTAGATGTCAGATCGGCTGACACATTCCTGTACATATCTAAGGGCAAAATTATAATTTTGACTATAAATGAATAAAGGGTTATTCTTCTATCACATTGTGTACATTGTGTCTGTGATACATCCTTTGAGTTAGTGGAAATGTTAATTCATATTTTTAAGAGTTAAAAATTTAAGGCATGAATTTACATGACTAACTCATAAACTGCTCCTGACCATAGGATCATCACGAGGATGGTGATCGATCCGGAAGGTTGGTGTACGATTGCTTCTTAGGATAGATGAGTCTTGAGTCTATGGTGTGGAGACACCGGAGCGAGAGTACAGGTATTCATTGAGAATGAGA